>OMPJ01045717.1:1533-37432 GCA_900312935.1 Carapus acus | reverse complement strand
CGAACATCTGGGTCCTGCTCCTACTACTGCTGTGCATCCCTACACCTGTGTCTGTCTCTCTCTGCCTCTCTACCTCTCTCTCCTTCCCTCTCTCTCCCAACCCGAGCGGTCAGGGCAGTTGACCACCCACCTGTAGCCTGAGGAGCACTACCTGCTCCATCCTGTAAAGCGCCTTGAGATAACTCCTGTTATGATTTGGCGCTATACAAATTAAATTGTATTGTATTGTATTGTATTTTATCATGCGCCTCATGACTCAGTGTGCCTACGTATTAGAATAGTACTGCTCATTGATATTGCGGGTTGCAATGCAATGCACCTTATAGTCCACAAAAATGATATGTTGACCTGTGCATGCTTAGCCACTGGCAACAGACAGCACAAAATAGTTCAAAAATCTTGGTTGCCGAAAAATCGCTGCTACCAACTGTACACAAAAATATCCAAAATCTGATATCATCTCTCCCAAGAAAGTTACAATTTGTTTGAAGCAAGAATATGTGAGATGGCTCTGGCTTAAATGATTATTTCTTTAATCCTTGATGAGCAGCAAAATTTCAGTTAAAATTTTTCAGTTTTTAACATATTTGTGAATTGATTTGAGTCATTCGTGACTGAGGCAGTTATGGTCACTACAATTACTTTTTGTGAGCAGTGAGACCCACTATAGGGCTGATGGTTTTCCCAACCATGTTAGGCATTTTGAGCTTGCACAGAGGATGTATGGACCACTAAATTCAGTCATAGATTCTGCATATCATTATTACGCCTTTAGTTGTGGTACTCTCTGCCAAATTTTCATTTATACATTGTTATGTGCCCATGCATCACATTTGAGACAATCATTAGTTTAGGTGAGCCAGTGTAAATAAAACCCTGCAGCCATAATCGCTGAATAGCTGTGTGCGTGTATGTGTGAGGGAAAGAGAGCAACACTGCGAGTTTGCTGCAGCACAACTGCAGTGTTCGCGAATGCACTGATGGCCAGTGCATTACTGCCAGCCAGCATCAGATTAGCTGTTTACGCTAAGCGCCTGTTGCCATATCTGTACACTTATACGCAAAATGACTGAACGAGTTTCCAGGAAATACCAGTGGATGACAAACACGGTGGCATTTTCATTTATATGCCGAGTTGCTGCAAAAGTGACAGAGCAGCGTGGGTGGAACTGTACCGGGAGAGGGATTGAAAATGACGACAGAGGCCGATAAGCATCGCCCTTCATGATAAAGGCTGCGGTGTGTTTCTGCCCAGACCAGACACTTGACGTTGCAGTGTGTTGCAGAATGAAATTAACATCCTTAAAATGCAGGACATGGGGGGGAAATTGTTGAAACTGCACCTTCAGAGGTTGAAAGTCCATGTGAGAGTGCTTGAGTGGGACCTGACATGTTGTGTGGTTATAGTCGTGCTCTGCAGACTGTTTGTCCTCGTTTGACCTCCATGTCTGCCTCTCCTCCTCCGCCCCCTCTCAGGTGCGCAGTGCCAACTATGAAGCGGACCCATTTGTGCAGGAATTCCAGTTCAGAGTGCGAGACGAGATGGCCCACGTGACGGGGCGAGTGCTACCCGCCCCCATGCTGCAGTACGGCGGCAGGGTGAGCACAGAGCACTTTATGGTACCCTTCCTTTAAATCACACCCATTCTCTCTGTTTGTCTAACACGCTGTCCCCCTGCCGTCAGAGTGGACCTAACTCACTGGTTTGAGTGCTTTCATTCTCCATACTACAATACAGCCTAATTCCTGTTGTCTCTTCACTCACTTTTGCTAGCTTGGTCAAAGGTGTCTCCACAGATGTGATGCCAGTTTTACCTCGCTTTAGTTGGGTCTACCACCACAGCGCTTTAGTGATGATTAGATTGCAAATGATTGGACAAATTGTTTTTTTTTTAGTTGTGTCAGGATTCTACTGATCCCAAAAATTGGGAAAAGCAACGTTTTGAGACCAAACCACACTTGTTAACTGTTTTTTCATTTCATCCATCATCACATTGCAGTGAATCAGTACTTAGAAGCAATCATCAGAAACACCTTGGTATTGCACATTAAGGTGTGTGTATTACCGATATCTAAATAGTATTCTGATAGCAACAGATATTGTTCAGACAGCCACACATGCACACACAGTCCCCTGATTCTTCTTTTCTCCTCAAAAACAATGTATTTTTTTCTCTTTGTTTATTACCTTTGATTGTTTAGCCTCCTCATGCATGCATGTTTTTTGATTTAGCTTAATGTGTGTGCTCATGTTCTTTGGGATGGGTTATTTACTTGAGGTGTGTGCATGCGTATGTGAGTGTATGTGTGCATGCGTGTGATATCAATGCACTTTGTGAAACTTTAAATGTGAAACTATGTATTTTTTCTGTGTTTCTCTACCCAGAACCGCACTGTTGCCACACCCAGCCACGGTGTGTGGGACATGAGGGGCAAGCAGTTCCACACAGGAGTGGAGATCAAGATGTGGGCCATCGCCTGCTTTGCAACACAGAGGCAGTGTCGGGAAGAGATCCTCAAGTGAGAGTCTCATATTTGCAAGGTCACATTCTGTTTCAATCCTGGCTGATCACATGGTGTGACATAACACTGAAATGCCTTGAAAAATGCTTTCATATTTGGATCTGCTTTTTTCATCACAGATAAAAGAGAAATAAAGATTCAAAGTAATTGTAGTGTTAATATTGCACTTGTACCAGTTGCCCATGTGGTTTCTGTGGTGCAATGATGACATGGTAATGTGGATCATGTCCACACAGCAGCATCAAAGTTCATATCATTGCACGTGGCGTCTGGAATTTAATGTGGAATGGATGGAGTCACTCCCCTCACACTGCCAGTGTGTCTCCCTCTTCAGGGGTTTCACTGACCAGCTCCGCAAGATCTCCAAGGATGCCGGGATGCCTATCCAGGGTCAGCCATGTTTCTGTAAATACGCCCAGGGAGCAGATAGCGTGGAGCCCATGTTCAGACATTTGAAAAACACCTACTCTGGACTACAGCTCATTATTGTCATCCTGCCCGGAAAAACACCTGTATATGGTTAGTAACGTAATTAGTCGATCATTTCGTCTATGAATGTATATAAATAAACTAGACCTCAATTGTTATTTCTACAAATGCAAAAAAGTTAAAGAGGACCTGTAGATGGATAGTAGATTTCTTTTTTAGTCTCTGTCTGCACTGTCTACACTGTCCATGTCTCCAATGAAATATGGTCTCTGTGATGTCTACATCACATTAGCTGAACCTAACTCGCTGCTCTTTGTCCTGATTAGCGGAAGTGAAACGTGTGGGAGATACCTTGCTAGGCATGGCTACACAATGCGTCCAAGTGAAGAACGTGGTGAAGACCTCGCCTCAGACGCTGTCCAATCTTTGCCTGAAAATCAATGTGAAGCTGGGAGGCATCAACAACATTCTGGTCCCTCACCAACGGTCAGTGCAGCTACCACTCAGTTAAAATGCACACACACACACACACACACACATACACACACACGTGTGCACATGCTCTACATCCTCTTTGTCTCTCCTCTCTCCCTCACCATTTCTCTCCTCCCCTCTTCCTCACTGCCCTCCCATCTCTTCATTCTGTCTGTCTTTACATCATCGCTCCTCTCCTCTTTTTCTCTCCTGTCCTGCTGTCTTCCTCAATGCCCTTTTTCTCTCAATTCTCCTCTCTTTCGTCCCTCTCCTCTCTCACTTTCTTCTCTCGCTCTCTTGCCAACCACCACTTGTGATATTACCCTCTTTTGTTTAATGTCTGACTCAACAGACCCTCAGTGTTTCAGCAGCCTGTCATCTTCTTGGGGGCAGATGTTACACATCCACCTGCTGGAGATGGGAAGAAGCCCTCAATTGCAGCTGTAAGTCCCCTGCCAAGTCCTCTGTCCTCACATCATCCCACCTTTCACATATGCGGTTTTGTCTGTGCATGTCCTCGCGAACTTTCCCTCCATCAAGTTCCCTCCTGTGTCCAGGTTGTTGGCAGCATGGATGCCCACCCCAGCAGGTACTGTGCCACAGTGCGAGTCCAAAGGCCCAGACAGGAAGTCATCCAGGATCTAGCCTCCATGGTGCGGGAGCTGCTCATCCAATTTTACAAATCCACCCGCTACAAGCCCACCAGAATCATTTTCTACAGGGACGGAGTTTCTGAAGGCCAGTTTAGACAGGTTGGTCGCAACTCTCGTCTTCTCTCCATTTCCCTGTTTTTTGCTTAAACACATTTAGAGACTGACGCCTTCAGCCTCTCCTTCTGCCCCAGGTGCTGTATTATGAGCTGCTGGCCATTCGCGAGGCCTGTATCAGCCTGGAGAAGGAGTACCAGCCAGGCATTACCTACATCGTTGTGCAAAAACGCCACCACACACGCCTCTTCTGTGCTGACCGCAACGAGAGAGTGAGTCCCCTGACACAGACCCACTCAACCCCCACATGAAGACACCAACATGAACACACAAAGATTGTACCCATTATAGTCAGTGTCCTGTCCATATTGTGAGTCCATTTATGGCTCTAACACTCTGCCTGTGCTTTAAGCACAGCAGCGGGAAATGGGTCCTTCTTTAATTAACTCTGCTATCAGGGCTGTTAGCTTACCTGACCTCTGTAATTACATTTGATTACAGCATTAGGTCCATGACACAGACGCACACGCACGCACGCACCACACGGCACACGCACCACATGTGCCACATGGCAGCAAAGCGCACGCGCGTACTTATGCTTATTGCTGCCGTGTGGTACTTATGGACCCCCGGAGTGAGACCACGCTGGAAACAACATTATTAGCAGGGTCCAATTCAAAACAGCACTTTTTCCCGACTGTGTGTCGATCAGGAGCTGCTCGCTACCAGTGCTGGTGGCTGCCACTGCTTGCCACCACAGCCATCCCTCTGTTAAAAACACAGCGTCAAGTCTTTACTCTTTTGCAGGTTGGACGTAGCGGAAACATTCCAGCTGGTACCACCGTTGATACAGACATCACCCATCCCTACGAGTTTGATTTTTACCTCTGCAGTCATGCCGGGATACAGGTGAGGCCAAAGTCCTCCTTACCCAGTCTGTCTCCCATGCTGAGTAATTAAAAAAATATCTCAGCCACAATCTGATGGTTTGAGGATGCCGGGTGAGAGTTAGAGAGGCTACATTAGTGCCAAGGGGGCAATCCAACTTCCTGTAAATAGAAAAGAAAAAAGATGTGCAAGGCACTTTTTAGTCATTAGCCGCAACAGTAATGGTCCAAGTGTACTGCTCAAAGGCACCTGGGCACTTAAAATTAGCTTGGAATTGAACCTGGAACAACCCATGGATGGCAGCCTCACAACCAGTCTTATCACAACTTACATAGGTGCATCAATGAAGTTTAAAAAATGTCTTTTCATTTCAATGTGTCATCTAGAGTATGTCAATGATTTAAGGAGCAGAGACACACAGTGTAATATTGAGTTTCCCCATGAACTTAATGGATGGGCTGGCCATGTGCTTGTGGACTTGAATATCCACCTTATTCTCTTTGGCTATTTTAACTACAGCAAGTCGCCGATGTCATCACATCACCGAAATAAAAACATAATCAGAAATGATCCTCTCAGGGCAGGTTTGTCTTTCAGGATTTATTTTGTCTTTACACTTTGCAACATAGCTGCCTGTGTAGTTCCACATGACTGGACTGCACTGGGTGCGGCCAAGGGCGCACAGTAATGGACGATCGGAGGGTACCTTGTTAAATTGCATGCTCCTCCAGACTTGCTGAAGTGCACCTGTTTGAACAAGCTGAACCTCCTCTCTTCTCCTGTCATGCAAATTGGCAAGCTGTGTGCCATGTCCCTACCCGCAGTGTGTGTGTGTGTGCTTGTGTGTGGGGGTGTGTTTAATATGGCTCCATCCCTCTCTCGCAGGGCACGAGTCGGCCCTCCCATTACCATGTGTTATGGGATGACAATTGTTTTACGGCCGATGACTTCCAGCTGCTCACCTACCAGTTGTGCCACACGTATGTGCGTTGTACCCGCTCTGTCTCCATCCCTGCGCCAGCCTACTACGCCCACCTGGTAGCCTTCCGTGCCCGCTACCACCTTGTGGACAAAGAACATGACAGGTGGGCAGAGTGAAGCACTTAAGATTTGATTCCCAATCCCTCCTTTTAGCAAACCAATGACATAACTTACTGCCCTTCACTCCTCTCTGTCTGTTTTTTTCCCTTACTCCTTTTGTTTGCTGTCCTCTCCACCTCTCCTCTCCACAGTGCTGAGGGCAGCCATGTGTCTGGTCAGAGCAACGGTCGGGACCCCCAGGCTCTGGCTAAAGCTGTTCAGATTCACCACGACACCCTGAGGACCATGTACTTCGCCTGAGCTGCAGCACCCACCCGCAATCATTGCCACCCTTGAAATACAAACAAACACACACTCACTGTCACGACCTGGCTTTCCAGTCGAATATCCACATACGTGTGAGTCCTTCGCCACAGCCGTCACTCCCCCCTCAGACGCACACACACACACACGCCTAGTCGATCCGGACCTGACACTGTGCAGAGGAAGGGAGCAAGGGGAAGAGGAGAGGGAGGATGAGGAGGAGGAGGAAAGGTCCCTCACCTGCCCCGTAGTGGACCGAGGATGCAAATGCTTTAAAAACAAGAGGGAAAACTCAGCACTATTATGCAATATTAAACCAGCCAACTTGTTAATTTCCTCCCTCAATGGGCCGGTGTGCTTGACACCTCCTCCTACTCCTTCTTCTCCTCCTTCACTACACACCTATTCTGTCACTCACTTGCGTTTTGGTTACCGTTGGTCCCCCTTTTTTATTCGCCTCATCTTGTTACCTCATCTTTTCCCTGTTTCCTCATTTTTTCATGTCAACAAATCTACCCCTCTGCTCTCTCGAACCTTGAGTGTGTTGGAACAGCTGCACTTTTTTCATACGTCACTTTTTCTGTTTTGCGTTCCTTGGTTTGGTTATGCTTGTGTTGAATGGACGGTGCCGATTTCTGATTTTGACAGAATCTAGGCCTGTATGCTTACCGAGGGGAGAGGATCTTCCCAGTTGCCACTTAGTGTGATGCGCAGTCCCATTTCTATATGGTCACTTTCACAGGCATGTGACTGACAGCCCCCTGTTGTTTGAGCACATTGCCACCTTCAGGCCACAAGATGTCAATCTCCCTTTACAGGTGCAACAAGCACCTTGTTGTCTCATCAAGTCTCAGATGAATTTTACATTTACGCTGTCAACTGACATATTTAAACAGTGGCACCATTTAAGTATTTAATTTTAACTTTTATATCCATTCTCGCGAATACTTGTATTTAATATATTCTGATCCACCATGAATTTCTTTCATTGTTTAGTTTTATACCTTCTGCTTTTCATGCTACTTGGTTTCAGAAATGGCAAAATGAGAGCTTGCGTGGATCTGTCCGATAGTGCAATAATCAGCTGATCGAAGGGAAGAGAACTGTATTGATAACTTGAGGCAACAGCATTTCACAGAGGAATGAAAATGATTCTCAGATGGAAGGCCCATCCTCCAACCGCAGGGTGAATACTCTGCTGTTGGGTAGAACTGTTGGGTAGAACTTCTGTCACTTCAGTTTAATTTTATTTATTCTTTACTCGAAGGATCTGATAACACCATGATGGCAGATGAAATTTCAATACAGAACGTGAACATTTCTCATTTCGGAGATACAAGATCCTCAGTAAAGAGCGGCAGAGTGTAAAGGCCATAAAGGAGTAGTACTTAAGTGCCTGGTGGGAAGAGATTAGTGGTTAGGAGCTGCATAATTTATTGATGCACATCCAATTTCAGTTGTGCAAAAAGATCAAACAGCAAACTCCACCAAACGGACAGCAGTTGATAGCTCAAAGCAACAAAACCTCACCCAATGCCTCTTGTTTTTAAAAAATGTCTCCTGACTTTTTATGTGCATCTCATTCAAGTCATCCCAAGATGAATATTTATTGTGTTTCTCTCAATGGCAATTTAGTAGTTTCCTTTGCTTGGCAGCAGAAGCTTAAGCAAAGCAGGCCGAGCTGTCTGTTGCTTAAACCGTCAGGCAGGATTCGGCTGCTGTTTTTTATTTATACGTGGCAGGTGAAGTCAATGGATATCAAGTCCGCCTCATTGCAAAGTTGTACAAAAAGGTTTACATTGTGACCACACCTTTGTCTGGGTCCTGACCGGATATGTGTCACTTATGACCTGTTTTAAGTACTAAGATTCTAGCTGCAGAACGAAGCCAGGGAGTTAAGTGGTCCACGTTTGTGTCTGGCCATGGAACTATGAAATGACGGTGAATGTGTTTGGATCGTGGTTGCCACCTACCACCCCTTTGCTTTTCGATGACCATAAACTCATATGGGGGAATGTTTTTTTTTTTTTTCTAAAGTTATGTGCACTAAAAGAAGCATGTGTTTTGGGATTGAACACAGGCGTGGTGCTATTCTGTCAGAATTAGCCGAGACTCCCCAAGAGTCTGGATGGATGGGCTGCTGAGTTGAAAACTATGGTGAAGCTGACACATTGAGGGACTTTGGAGGATCCTACACGCGTTGGTATGGGGTAGCCCACTGTGTACGTAGGATTTAGGACAGTTTTCCAGCAGTATGAGCTTCTGTAATGGTACAATGGAACTGATGTTGATACAGGGACTTACGTGATAAGAGGTTAAATGTAGGGTCCCAACATGGCTGTTGCATTTGACTGCCTTTCCCTTCCTGGGTGGAAGCCAATGGTTTGAGCCTTCATGAATTCACTAGTGTCTAAAAGCCTTTTTAAAAGCCAGATGGAAAGTATATTTGTACATCTTAAATTATGTAATGCACACCACTTATTTTTGCTAACAGAAAAAAATGTAGTCTAATAATTAACCTTAGTAATAATTGTATCATGTAAGTAATGATTAAAAGGTATAATAACAAAGTTTTATTATCGCAATAGACTGTTTCTGTGTCACTATAACGTGTAGTGTGTATGTACAGTGGTGGCATTGTTCAAAAAAGTGATGTGCGTCTAGACTGTCATACTGTTATTGATAGAGATATGGACTTTACCATTGCTCGCTTTGATATGGAAAAAATTGCAAGATGTTGAAAGCTTACTTGTCTCCTTCAGTCAGTGTTTGTACAGTCTGGGGCTGTGTTTGTACATGAGTGAAACACTAGGTTGACTAGAATATGGTGAGTCAGAGTATTGTGCTTGTGGATGTTCTCTGGGTTTTTTTCAATTGGTGCTGATGCCCTTGCCAGGTCGAGATGGAGAGGGTGAGGAAGGCGGATGGTTCTCGAGCGGAGTTGTCGAGCCGCTTCTCGGTTGCATTTTGATCAAACCTTGGCAGCTCTCTATGCTGTTTAAACTGGAGTGGGTGGGGGAGTGGTCGGAGCAAGTGGGTTGCGCTGGCTCACTTGATACTCAGTCACCTCTATACAAAGAGTTGGCGTTCCGGTAAATCTGTGGCGTGACAAAGCCTGTAATCTTATTGCTGTTGCACCTGACCGTTTACCGTGTCTGTGCCAGAGGACTGCATCCTGTGGCCAGTTGACTCCCATCCATTACACCCCCCATCCTCTCCCTTCTTGAGGCACGAGAGTGAAACAAGGGGAGAAATAAAACGAGCGTTTAAAAAAAACAAAAACAAAAAAACAACAAAAGAAAACAGGCCATCAAAATATTTTGAATGCACCCATATTGCACCGTCACTGCTGTTCCTGATGGATGCAAATGCGAAGTTGTAGTTGTGTGTCAACTACACTGGAGGACAGTTGAACACATGTTTACATAGCAGATGTGTTTGCCTCTTACTATGGAAATGTCATCAGTTCTGCTTTGCAAATATTAGCTAGAGACGTGATCAGATCTGAGAGAGGTGGCCTGGGGTCCTTCGAAGTATTTACTTCAAAGAAATAGACACATCTCAGTTCTGGATTTAGAGTTTTTCTTCAGGAGGCATGCAGTGCTCTCCAAGTGCAGAAATCACATGTTTGGAACACTTGTATTTGAAGCAGAAAGGGAAACTTGAGCTCAAACCTCATGGCCTTTGTCTCTGAATTTGCTATTGCAAATGATGATGCTTTTTGGCCAGCAGAGGGACAAACACTTAAAGGCCTTACTGCAGAGCCACTGGTGTCAGCTGAAGGAGAATAGCCAAATAAAGATCTAAATAGGTCAGCACCCCCATTGAGAAATCAGTACACATCTCAGATTGTGGTTGCTAACGATTTACAGTGGTAGGTTGTAATGTGTGAGGGGAAAAATGTCCACAGAAAGTGCCTTTCTTATTGATGGTGCTGTAAACTGAGAGATAACCATGTTAAGAAAAAACAAAACGGTCTCCTTTATATGAACAAGCTGCAGCACTATGATGGTTGCATTTTACACACACTCACTGTACAAGTTTGGGTTTTGTGTTTGAGCTATGGCAAAGAAAACTTGTGTTCTGTGTATTAGAAGTAGAACATATGCCAAGTATATGGTTGTGTTTGAGCTTTTGCTTACTAGTGCATTTCGAGTCTTGGACCAATGGTATTGCTGGTACAGTGGAATGTGCATTTAATCGGTGGGGATAAGTGTTGGCTGGTGGGTGTGAATCATAGTGGACACTGGCAGTGTGACACAACCCAGCCAATGAATGACAAACATAGCACAGCACTTTAGAGATTGCCACTCTCAGACACACAGCCAAGAATTTTTCGTCGCTTGTCCGTGCAGATCACCAGCCTCAGCCTCAGAAACGAGGAGTCAAGGGGCAAATCATATAAGCAAAGCTTGTCAGCACATAGAAAATGTGCATCAGTGAGCCCATTTACATCCAAGCTCAAAATTCTAAACTGATCCAATTTCTGATTTTTTTTCCCCCCATTTTTAGTGATCATGTAATCAGCATAATATGATATTCTTTATAGGATGATTCTTGTATATCACAAGTTAGCCATGGATAACATTTCTTTAACAACTTGATAACTTGATTTCTCTGCATGTCTTTGTGCATGTGTACCCATTTGTCTACTATTTATCATTTTTCATGGACACATTGGTGAATGTTTAAAAAAAAGAGGTGAGAAGTGAGAATCACTATAGTATTTGAGAGCTGACAAATTTCATGTTAAATGAAATGAGGACCTAGTAAAGGCCATTTGTAAAAACTTAACGTTGTAGTACTCCAGGTGCGTAGATGTGTACCTTGAGAGAAACCCTACAATGGAACAAGACATGTAAGTTAAGGTTTTTTGACCATCTCATATCTGAGACTATTGTTAACGCATCGCATCAGACCAATTTTTCTTTTATTTTCTTCTCTTTTCAAACAACCATCTGATTTATTTGATTTTCATACTTATGTAAACGGGCTCACTTTTGGCCTACTTGCAAAAACTGAAAACTAACATGAAACGTGGTTGCAACCACTGAGACCAGGTGTTCAGAAGAATGACCTTGCAGAGGTTTTCTTCCAAACCCCTTTTTTTCCCCACCCATTTGTCTATAGGCTGCATGGCAGAAGAATCATTCAGAAACAAGAGTATTTTATTAAAATGCCTTTCTAGACGCCTGGTCCTCTGTGAGCAGCCAGCCCCGAGGCCCTGACCTCCTCCTGGCGATCTTGTGTCCTCATGCTATGCGCTGCCTTGTGTCCTGTGTGTCCAGTGGTCTACCTGTCTTGAGCCAGTAGGGTGTTGATGGCAAAGCATTGAATGGTCTGTAGCTCTGTGGGTGACCTTTCAGCCCAGGGGGTGAAATACATCAGAAAAAAAGAAATTAACACAAAAACACCGCACCTCACTTACCTTGGTATGCTGCATATGTTAAAGTACATGAAAGAAAACTGCAAATTGCTTTTATTATGACATATAATGCTTGAGTAATGCCTGATTGCAATTATTCTTATAAAGTAACTATTTTAGAGTCACAAGTATAACTGTAAAATATTCTCTGTTTTGTCTTAACACTTATCAGATTTTGAAAATTGTTCTTGAGCCGACTTTATTTTGTTGTCCTATTTAAATGTGTTGTTCTTTAAATATGAAATATATATATGAAAATATATATATATATATATATATATATGCCGAATATTTTATGGTGTATTTATTGAGAGTGCGTTTAAGCGGCTGGAGTCTCCGCATCGTCTTTGCAGCATGGCTGGGGTGGAGCTCAGAGGGTGAGGCCTTTAGCCCCCCCCCATTCCATGTTGACGCCTTATTCTAGACCCGCAAGCACAACAATATAGAGGGAGTACGAGGCGGAGGAAGAACAGAGTAGGGCAGTTGAGAGGGTTTGCTGGGTTGTCGCAGATGAATTCTTCGCCCTCCTCTTTCCAATTTCTGTTATCCTCTACATATTTACCATCTGAGAAGGCCAATTAGCAGACTCGCCCACGTTGCAGCCCATCTCCCATACAAAAGGGAGCGATTTCGAAACCGTGCTGGCTTTAGTGTTTAAAAGTGGACCCGTTGCTGGTTTAAACGTTAGCCATGTGAATTCTTCAAGCCAACAGCTGGACGGTGGGGAGCAAAAATGGACACAGCAGGAACAGCCAGGGTCTTTGATTTTGGGCGAAATTTTCGTACAGTATATGCGACGCCTTTTTCCTGCTGAATTGTCTTGACAGGTGTTTTTTGTTTGTTTGTTTGTTTTTTTCCTTGTGCCAGAACTTTTTTTTTATAGCGGGAACAGGTCTCATTCCACAAGAAAATACAAAACATGCCTCAGCCTTAAGTGCTTTTGAGCATATTTGTCAGATTTCTATGTGACTTTGCAATGCCTGTGTTGGGTAACGAACCAATAATAAAACAAACCTACCTACTTGATCGCACCTCAATCCCCACCTGGCATATTTCATCTCTTCTTATTTCTAACATGAACCACTAACTTTGTCATAGAATGTGTTGAACTCTGACATATGAATAAATGCGAACTTCTGAATTATTATATATTCCATTGCGCAAACATCTGGAACAGAAACAGGGTCTGGGTCAGAGGGAATCAGATTTAGTTTGAACCTTTCGGGCAAACGAAATGAGCACCATTTCCTTTGTCTCACCACCTTTTGACCCAGACCCAAAGAGTGCTGAATTACAGAGGCCTGCTTGTGAATCAAAGAATAAATTTGCCGATTTTGTCCTTTATTTCTATTAATCACCCCTTCATCGCTCAGAGGATCAGACATGGAGATTCTGAGCTCCTGCCTCTGAAGCAAATAGACCCACCATACATTATGCCAAATAATGTTCGTTTACAGTTTATCCCGCTGATGATCAGATGTTTCAGCTCTCATCATTCCATTAACAAACCAAATATTGCAATTGAGATCAGGCCAGCTGATACACGTTTCCTGTGATTTCACAATGGTTTAAAAACAATGGCCAGGAAGTTAAACATGCATGCTTATCATCCAAATGTCTAATTTTGCAATGTCTTTCATCAGCCGAATGTCCAAATCTGGCAGATGGATGCACATTAGCAGTGACTTCTCATCAGCAGAGGCACCATGTCTACATGTCTCACAGGCTCTGTTGTACCAACAGCTCTATTCCCTTCAGTTTGAATGTCTATACTTTTGCTTACTCTCCTCTCTAGGTTGTTGGTCTTTTAGTGTTGCTTTGCTTCTGTGTGAAGTGTATTTTTGACTAATACTTGCAATAAAAAGCTTTGCTTTACTTTGATGTCTTTTGACAATGATTCTTTTTTAAATCAACATAGTATGGGTGAGAATATACAGTGTACTGTACATGTGAGCAGGCCATGTAAAATATAGAGTCATTTTTTATGTACAGTTCGATTGCCCTATGAATTATGTTAGTGTGAATGTATGGATGTAATGTAGGTTCAGCTTGGCTGACACGCTCACAGTTGGGAGGGTGCCACTCAGGTGCACTGCCATCAGGGACACAGCAGTTAGGATGAATTCACACTGTGTGTAGTAACTATCGCGCATCTATCCCCACCCCTGCGCCGCTGTGGTCAAGCTGGCAAAATGATCGTGTTTTTCCTCTACCACCGTTTCTCCACACCCAAAAGTAACACATCATTCATCACTTGGGATGTTACAACAACACTATGACCACCACCCTCACTGCAGTGGGCCAGGCTAGCTTGCACATATCCACACACGCGCCTGTACACACACAAAACTAAAAAGGCTCTGATGCAGAACCCCCTAGGAAGTGAATTAGGAACTATGGTGTGGGAAAAATGTGTATTTTGTTCGTTTGTTGTTTGCTCTTGATGCCAGTTTGTACAAGGTTGCAAATTGAGGGAACAGCAGGAACATCTGCCTGTGCATTAATGGTTCCAGATGCAGCCTGATGTCTCTTAGACACCACAGAGACACTGAGAACATGACATCACAATAAGGAAGATGAACGAAACTTCTGCAGAGTCAATATTGGCTGAGTTGGGAGATGTTTGCTGGACTATTTTCAATCAAAGATGTGGGCGCAATGATCTGCGGAGGCAGATTGAGGAATCAACACAAATCCAGGCAATTTAGTCTCCATTTTCATCAGACCATGTCACAGGTCAGTGTTTGGCAAGCAGAATCAAGTTGACAAAATCACTTTACAAAATTTTCCACATGATCAATTTCTTAGGAACGTTGTGTAATGTAAACTAACACAGGAGATCACTGTAAGAGGAAAGAAGGGGAAAGTAAAGCCGTTCATAAATCCGCGGCGGACAACACATCAACATAACATAGCCAACCCGGTGTAAAATTTCAGAATTTATCCGTCAACAAGCACATTTGGGGCGTGAAAGAGGGAAAATATTGCAAAACGCATCACCTGTGAGCCTTACAACCACAGATTAAAAGTGTCTGTGAGGCTACAAAAGCAATCTGATCACAAAAATTAACATAACAAACACCTTGATTATTCCAGCACAGAAACATAGGAAAACATAGCCTTAGGGAGGAGGGAACAAACCATCTTTTTTTATTATCATTTTCATTCTACCATAACCTGAGCCTGAATATCATTTATCAAGAGTTATTCCAATCAAAGTTAAAATCCAAATTTTTGTTTCAAAAAGAGTAGGAGCAGATTGCAGCAGGTTATGTGTGTTATGTGTTCCTGAAATTACATCATTTTGTTTGTTGTCACATTGTGCTGCCTGCCGGATCCTTCTCTCTTTGTATTTTTCTTTTCTGCTTGTTTTAGATGTTGGTGCTTTGCTGGCTTTAGGCAAAAATACTTAATCTGTTAACACTTGGAATTAGACACTTTTTGGAAGTTTTGGAACTTTTCAGTCTGATAAATAAAAGTGATCCCCTCATTAAGGGCCACAACCTCTCCTGCATTCACGCTTTCGACCAGTAGAGGGCACAGTTCACCAAAACAAAGCCTGTCCCTCCTTGGGCAGGATGGCAGTTTTACCTCTCTGTCAGCTCTGAGGGGTCCACACGGGTCCATATGCTGTAGAAACAGCTGTAGTTACAATTGGATGTTGTGTGTGTGTGCGCGTGTGTGTGCGTGCGTGTGTGCGTGTGTGTGTGCGTGTGTGCGTGCGTGCATGTGTGCGTGTGTGTGCGTGCGTATGTGTGCACAGGTGTTCACCTGCGCGTGAGTGTGTGTCTAACGAGGACAACCAGCATGTTACTGACCCTGAAAACAAGGACAAGGATGTAAGGACGCCAGACATGATAAAGCTTAATGGGATAATTCCCCAGTGCGTGTTTGCTTCCAGTCAGAGTGAACCGACATGTGAGCTTCAGGCTGGACTGTGACATTTTCATTTTATCTTTAATCCCCAGTGTTGTTTTTCTGTCAAGGTGTGGTGTGTGGAGGTGTTGGATGTTGAAACAAGGGGAGAGGGAGCACAGTGGTGACTGCACACCGCCGCTGCCTCATCTGTCCTAGTGATGAAAAACGACTTGGTCGCTCAGGGAGTTATCACAAACCTGCAAAGGGACAAGAGGCAGGAGGCCTGCAGCAAACTACGCCTGCTGGCAGCAGTGCTTGGCTTCTTCTAGACCTGGTCGGCGACAAATGTGGATTTAATATTTCCACAACATGTGTAAGAGGACACTTTGTGATTGACTCCAGGCACCCTGCTGAGTCTTCCTCTGTCTCTCCACAGGCCGCCCACTGACAGTCTTGGTCACTTTCCTGCCCGTGGACTAAATATAGCTGGTCACATTTTCTCCACCGGAGGCTCTAATCAGTTCGGAGCAGCAATTGGCCTTTTGTTGGGCCTCCAGTTGTCTCTATCTCTGTGAACATGAATGCATGTGGCCCTGGTGAGAAAGTCCAACTGTGATAACAACAACACGGCAGCAAAGCACAAAGCGCAGGCAAGAGATTATTGGAGTCGAGGCGCGCGAGTCTCTCAGAGGATTCATGTGCTAATGTTCACAACATCTGTTGTGAAGACACTGGCTCACACGTTTATTTCAGTATTTTCAAACCTTCTCTTGTATTCTCAGAAAAGGGAAAAAAGCTACATAAAACATTTGTCCAAATGATAAAATGTACCTAAACACAAGAGCGCACTGGCAACTACAAAATGATAGTGGATTATTGAAACCAGCTCCATCTTTAACCCCCATATACAGCACCTTCTTTCATTTTCTTTTTTCCAGTCTTGGTGGAAAGGGAAACTTCATTTAGCTTGTGCTAGGTGTCCTGTTTGACAGAGATGAATTCAATTATTGTGCCAAATCTGGGAAGAATCCACTTCCTTTGTTATGGAAATAAATTCAAATAGAGCCACAACTTACTCTTAATCACTCCGTAAACAAAGACACCACTCACACACAGAAGATATTACATTGCGTTTTTCTGCCATCTCCTGCAATCCCAGCCCCAGAGACACAAAAACATCTGTCAGCTGTTTATGTGTGTGCGCATATCTGAAAGAGATGTACGCTATGACGACATGCACGGCGATGGGCAGAATGTTTTTGAGCACAGCGCTCTGACCCTGTAACCAACTGAGCCAACATTTAGTGCCGATGAAGCTCCTGTGCATGGCTGCACCTGCAGGCGTGTGAGGACACACAAACCCTGTCGCACAGGGTTTGTGTGTTGATGTGTTGGTGAGTGGCGTTGAGTAAAACGTCACTTAATCACTTGACAGCAGTGGTGCAGAGGTAATAATTAGAGATTCACAGAGTGAAAAAAGTCAGCCTTTTCAGCAGGTTCAGCAGGTCCAATGACGACTCAGCTACAACCTTAGCTCTGCTGACAAAACCCAACCAGTAAAAGCTATTGATTCAGCAACGACAGCCCCTCTGTGTTATTCATTCGTTTCTCTCTCTCTCTCTCTCCCTCTCTCTCTCTTTCTCTTTTAATATCAGCTGATTCCTTTTCATTCGCTGGCTTGTTTTTTGTTGGACTAGTGCACTTTGGAAAGTGCAGCTACTTTGGCGGGCAACAAAGTCATGTTCTTCGCCCTCTTCTTCACCATTCAGTCTCCAAAATGTCAACTTCTGAAGACATTCAGAGAAGGAGAGGCGCTCACTGTTTTCTGAGGGAGGTTTTCATGCCAAAACCAGGTTGTAAAGTGTTCTAAACCATGTAATCTGTGATTTTAAGGCCGTTAAACTGTAATGCAGTAGAGGAAATCTGTATATCACTGCACAATTGAATGAATAACAAGTTGTCATTTCAGATGAGGACAATAGAGATATCCTCCCAGTGAGAGTGGAGATCTGCGTGGAGGAGCAACAGAAATCCTCAGTCAAGCCGTAACTAGGAGCTGTGTTGTTTCTCTATGTCCTCATCGTTAACAGTTTTCTCTATCAGTCTCAGAGAGTGGGGCCGTTGGCTAGTGAATGCATGCGTCTTGATGCAATTAGTCTTGTTCATCTCACAGATCTTCGTAAACCTGTGCCTTCTCCAAGAGCACATTGAGAGTCATGTTTCGGCCGCTGAGCGGATCCCAGCGCTCGATCGCTCCTACAGGTGTCATGGTTTGCGTGCAGCTGGCTCCCACATGCTACGTAGCACCTTCCTTGTGTGAGCCTCTTTTCAGTGGAGGCACCATAGTCCACAGATTTTGACTGAAATGATGGATGGAGCGACTGTGTCCTCTCTTTGATCCGATAGAAGACACACATGCGAGAAATCAGATTAATAACGCAATGGTGTGGTGCTTAGGGCAGGAAACAAACATTTCCGGTCTACGGAAATCCATTTGCCAAAGGGTTTTATTTGCCATTTGTACATGGAATGGCAGTCCAGAGGAGCTGCTGAGAGGGTAAGCATGCAAATGCACGGTCTGGTACATGTAGGCTGAAATACTGATGGAGACACACAAAGAGCCGAGGTTTAATCTCACAGCTTTGTTTGGTAGACGACAGGTGCATTTTAATCTACTGGATCAAATCGGGAGCCCTGGGAAACTGTCAAGATGCTCCGAGCAACATTCTGACGCAGTGCGTTCAATCCGTATTCCAACACCATTTGCTCAAAAACTTCTAATGCATTTTCATAATATTTCATCATTGCCCTTTTCCCACCTCAGCATACAGCCTCAGGCATAGACGGAAGATGTATAAGCTGTATCTGTTAGTCCTCCACCAGTTTTAAGGCCCTGAAAGGACGGAAAGCTTTTGAGGTAGGAAATGCTCCTTTTCGCCTTTGATTTGGGAGTATTGACACACAAGGCGGATAAAAAGTTGCGGTTCAACACCTGGAGGCATTGCCAAACTTTCACTGCAGCCCTTCAGTTGTCTGTTCTTCCTATCTGTGAACCGAGTTTCACGTCTGACCTTCGACTAAGTGAACCGCAGCAGCTCAGTGTGGCATGTTGATAAGAGGTAGAGGATGTTAAGGCTTAATGGACCTGAGCAGATATAAATGCACTGACCACACTCAAGTCTATGTGCGAGCACCTGGAGGACAGCAGGAAGGGAGAGGGAAGCTCCCTGCCAGCCGAAATTGAAAGGGCAACTGCAACAAACATGGGAATTTATCATGTCCAGAATAAGCAGCATTTGTTTCTTACTATTGTAATTCTTGTGCAAAAGGCTTTGTAAATACAAAAAAATAGATAGATAGATAGATAGATAGATAGATAGATAGATAGATAGATAGATAGATAGATAGATAGATAGATGAAGAAGAGATGAGAAGAGAAGAGAAGAGAAGAGAAGAGAAGAGGAAGAGAAGAGAAGAGAAGATGAGATACAGCTTTTCAATTGTTGAGCTAAATAGCAGGAGAGAGAGAGAGAGAGAGAGAGACAGAGAGAGAGAGAGAATAATTCATTGATGATGTGAAGCGAGTGAATAACTCTGTCACTGAATATAGTATTTGCAAAAAAACACCAAAATAGGAAATGCACATATTCATTTGGAATGAAAAATAAACATTCATACACATATTATATAACACTTCATGTGTATTCTTGTTTTAAATTCCTATAATGATCAAATCATAATGCATTTTTCTACATGTTCCTTTTGTAACCCATCTGAATAGAAGTGATCAGGAGGTTGAAACTACACTGCCCTTCAGTGGAGGAGTAGAGTGGAGGAGAAGAGGAGGGGCAGCCTGGAATTTAAACAGGTCCAAGGCATTACCAGCTTTTTTTGACCACAGTTGAGGATTGACAGCCCTTGTCAAATATCAGTTGCAAGCAGTGGTAGTTACAAAAAGTACTTAGTGATACAATCCACATCATCTGACATTGCGAGTTGTGGTTAAAAGGAACTGCAGCATGGTAAGGGAAATGCCCACTCATATATGAAAAAATGCTTGACCGTGATTGATTTGTTAAATGTGAATGGAATTTTCTGTCATGATGTTTTTGGATAAATGGCAATTTCTTTTTCTAAAACTAAGTTTTATTTCATTTTTTCTATCTTATGGGTTGCTTTTCATATACCAAGAGCGAAAACCACCCTGGCCTTATCTGATATAGGTCAGGGTTTTTGTAAAGCCTGGGCGAGATTGCCGAGCTACAGCCCAGTGAAAACGGATCACCGCAGAGGACACAATTTCTGAGGAAAGACTACAGTCTGAACAACCCAGCAACCACCGCACCTAACCAGAGTGGTAGGGATCACATAATTGAAACTGGGGGAAAGCTTGAACTTTGAATTTGAGCTGAAATTTGAACTTGAACTGAACGCTAAACTTGAACTTTGAAGGACCTTACACCTTACACTGCCATTCCATGTTGTCCTTACACTCATTCCCCCTTCATCCCATACGTTATGTCATGCAGGGCACAGTGCAAGAAGCTCCTTCATTAGATGTCCTGCTCACCTCCTCCTCTCCTCCAAACAACCTCCGGGGTTTGCCGCCTTTGGGCCCCCTCCTTAGATGTTGTCGTCCAGACATTCGTCTAACCTTTGTCCTCTTGCACTGTGCCGGCGTCTCCTGGCAGCACAGAAACCACAACGGTGAGACCAGAGTGTGTGTGTGTGTGTGTATATGTGTGTTTGAGTGTATTAATTGTATGTTGACCTGCATTGTATTTCCGTATACGGTCTTACTACATGAGCTGTTAGCATGTTTCAGATGGAACTAATTTGTTTCAGTTTGCAAATGTGTTTACAGTATTCCAATACTAAATCATGATTTGCCTTTGTAAATGCTCAACGTAAATTTATGTTGAGGATTCCTCGGTGCATTGCAGGTGTCTGTGGCGATATTTGGATTTTAGTAAAATTGGATGATAGCAGTTGGGGGGAAAAAGCATTTTCTAGGTACAGTATAATACCAGCAACATAGCTTTTAGCATTCTACACCATTCAGCTCTCTCTCTGCGTATACATCTGCATCATCTTTATCTGTGTTGTGCAGTGTTATTTTGGTTTTTTTGTTAAACTGTTATTTCCTACTCTATTCCTATTCTATTCCATTCCTTTTCTATCTATTCTACTACTAACAGTGCACTGGCGTATTCTGTGTTCGCCACTTGTACTATACGAGCCCCATAAGGTGAACCGTGGATGTGTGCAAGGCAGTGTGACGCATGAACACAGCTATGGAAAAGCCTGCTGACCTCCATAGCAGCAGAGACACCAGCACCCCTCCAGACAGCATCAGGATCACCATAGACACATAGGCTGCTGTCGTCCCTCGGTCATCCACCTTGCACGGTGCTGTGAGATAGGAGACAAGGACAGGCGAAGATATTACTGAACCTCATGTAGGTGATCTCCAGCAAGTGTGTCCTCACATTCCCCATGCTCATACTGAGTGAAAATAGTCCCTTTCTGACATGGGCTAAAGGAAAATATGTGCACACGCTTTCCATTGCAACTGAAGGCCCAGTGGATGGTGGGTTCAAGTCCCATCTGGATTGGTAAATTGTAAATTTTTGTGGGGAAGGTTTGGGGAACAGTTCCCGGCATTGACTGAAAGTATAGAAGTTGTACTGTTCGCAGGAGAAGTTCCAGCTCACCCTCTGAACGCTGCTTAAGAGCAAGACTCCGATACACTCATAATGCAGTGCAGTGTGTGCAGCTCCTCACTGTGAAACCTCTCTGTAATTCGCTGTCGATGTTTGCAGCTGATCGTACATGTGTATGCAATGTCAACAATAGTGTCAAAACTACAGTGAGTTGCTTTCTTTGACCCCTGAATTTGATCTCACCTACATTAATGTTTGCAAAAGTTGTCTTGAGAACAGCATTTCATGTCAAACACCTGGACAAAGCAAGTCAGATATTGCTCTTACTGTGCAAATTTTGACGCTGTGCACATGATTGACGTTCCAAACTTGCACAACATTCTTTCCCCAGTGTTTTTTGTGGTAGTATGTGATAGTTTTGTTTAAATTGGGAACAAGTAAACCCCCACTGAAGTATTGCACACTGTACTGTGACCTCAATAAATATTCAGAGATTGTCATACACCTTGTCCGTACCTGCAGTGTAAGTGGCTGAGCTGTGACTCAGTTTGTTGCTAACCGTGCAGGTGAAGTCTCCGCAGATGGGCAGCAAGGAGACAAATAATTCTTTCCCATCGCTGGAAACTCTCCCCACCGCGTCGGTGATGGACGCTCTTTCATGAAGCCAGCCGAAGTGCGGTTCCGTGCCCCAGGCCTCACCGCAAACCAGTACCGAGTGGGAGACGTTGATGCTGACTGTGACGTGGTGCACAGCCTCTGGAAGGATGGATGTCGAAGGAGAGCAAGAGTGACAGGAGGAGATGAGTGTCACGGAGGAGAGGACATAGATGGTTCAAACTGTGGGTCAGATAGCAATGTGGGGGAAATAATGGCTCAATGTGGAGGCCTCCGGCTTGGACGTTTTCCCGGTATATAGCAATAATCACACTGGGCTGTCTGTGAGAGTCAAAGCCAAAGAATCATGGGAGCAGTTTAAGAACGTAAGGAGAAACTGGCTCCATTTCTAAGACAATAATGAGCCTGGTGAGTGAGGCACGCTGTCAGGGGGAGATATGATGGAGAACTCCGGAAAGTGAGATAGCAGATGTAGGAACAGTGGAACTGACAAATTGATCCAGTTAGTGTCGACAGACGCGAGCCAGGAAATGAAGCTTTGACATGAAACGAAGAAAAAAAAGAAATGGCTAAAAGGGAGGAAACAAAGGAAAAGCCAGAAAGCAGAGCCCATGGGCAATATTTCAAGTGTGTCATTATTAATTGAAACATCCACCAAGAGGAAGAAACAATGCCTGCTGGCGTGAAATTAAATCACATTCATTATGATTAATTGTTAAAGTTAACGCCAGAAAGGCTAAGCCGGAGCCAGTTAAAAGCTGCAATTTCGGAACTTAAATTTCTTCTAACAAACCCGGATTTGCAAAGAAGTGTGCACACAGATGATCTGATAGTTGGCTCATATGTTTTAATCTCAGCTGTTTCTAGTTACAACCCAAAAAGAGTAAAAAAAAGAGCAGTCATGAATTCTCATTAAGAACTAAATCCAATCAAACCAAACACCACAACACAGCCAAATCGGGCCATCAGAATTTTTAAAAACTGTAATTATAATGGTTAAATGAGACCCATCATTGGAGCAGTACTTCTCTTGTTATTTGTGAATAATCAGCAGCATAAATTTAATTCTGGTCTGACTTTTGTTGTTGTTTGTTTGTTGTTATATGTTTTGCAAAGTAAGGGATAACATTCTATAATCTGATATATAGAAACAACATCGGAGTCAGGGGAGGCAGGAGAGATCGTGCCTCACCAGTCATTATGGAAAGGAAAAAATGTAAAATGGCTCCATATCTATACATCTTATTTTGTAATGAAGTGGGGTACCGTATTCTCTGACGATGCAGTGTGATGCGGCCTTGGCCCCCATCTGGCTGGTAATGGTCACGGCGTACAGCCCGCTGTCCCCTGCGCTGTACCCATCTATCCTGAGAGTGGTCCCCTGCTGGTTCACGTCCACGTGGACATTTGACCTCGTGTGTGAGCATTCTGGGCCTTTGCCGGGACACGTGGCGAGCGTCTCCTTTTTGGAAACGAGTCCAGCTTCATCCTCCCTCTCCCATGTTACTGTGGCGATGTCTTCCAGGGGGCCTCGCTCAATGCGGGCTCGCAGGATCAGGCTGGAGCTCGGAATCTGATATATGGGCTGCTCGTTCTGAATGTGCACGGACACGCAGAGCAGCCCGTGTGGCACTGAGGAGAGAAGATGGGGCTATTTGTTATCATGCTCGCTCGTTACAGCACGCTGTGGGTTGGGGCGCTTCGCACCGTTTCGTAGTCATTCGTTCTGACCTTTACCGTTTTTTGGGGTGTGGTGGGGATGGCACAATGTGAACAGAACGTGGACGAAAACAACACGACGAACAACCTTCTACTCGGAGCTGCTGCATGAATATGTAGAGACACATTTGTTTTTTGTCTCCACGTCAAACTGTGTCAACTGGTGATTTATGGAGCATGACAGCTACGCCTAATGTTATATCCATCAACTGCGTCAAAATCCAAAAACTGGTGTCAAAAGCGCAGTGGACCCATAAACCTGCACGCGTTTGCGGCGGGGAGGATTAATCATCGCCACCACAGAGCAGCTCGAATCATGACAGAGATTTAAATGATAATTCACGACGACGTTATGCGGCTACGTACGCACACCCGCACGCACACGCACAGATGCACATGCAATCGATAAATTACACTTAGTTCGATGTCTGGACACGGATGTGATTCAAATCTGTGGACATTTTGCTGCAGAATACAGGGATATAGGAGGATCTCCAGGCTCTGTGCTGGAGCTTTTTAGGAAGCCACCGGAAATGCCTCCATATGCAAATGACAGACCTTTGAGTTGTACAGTTTGTGACGCTCTGAATGTCAGAAAATGACCCCGAACTCATTCAAAATGTACCCATTATTTTCTAAATTTATAAGCAATATACTTCCTCCCATGACATTTTTACAGTTTACTCCCCTCATTTTCTGCTCAAGATAAGATAGTGTTGTGCGCTAGTTTGGTTGTTTGTGGACGACGGCAGACTCTTGCGCAGCAGAGGAATATTCTCTCACTTTACAGCGTATATTCCCTTTTCTTTGCAGGCTTTTATGTTTTCAACACACCAGCTAGAAAGGGAGGTTTCTATCGTCCCCAGCCCAGACTTGTTTGGGAATTTCTGCCTGTTGTTTTTGAGTGAGAGTATCCGAGGTGTTTTTTCAGTATTTTTTCTCAAAAGATTTAGAAGTCTTACTGAGAAGCAGCAGCAGGAGGGAAACTCTCAAGCTGAAAAATCTGTGTCGACCCATAACACCTGCTGATACAGAGAGAGGAGAGAAGTGGAGGAATTTGTGACCTCATCACAGCACCTTTGCTGTGATGGTTGCAGCAGGCGTGGCTCTACACCAAGAATATCAACATTCCCCAGAAAAAACAGGAAATAACATTTAGGAAAAAAAGTTAATCCTGCAGGGTACTGCATTTAAAACGTGATATCAACGCTCTGTAGGTTTTTCTTTATCTTAATTTATAGTCAAGGGTCTCATGAATAATTTTATTTAACTTGGCTGGCAGAAACACAGCAGGCCCACAATTCATCCTTTACAGCGTTGGAGCACAAGACGGAATTTCCCCTGAAGTCATTCAACTTCAATTCCTGAGCTGAAAGAATTCACGTACCTTAACATTCACACTCTGTGAGTGGTCTTCCTCCTTGGATGCACTTTCCTTAAGGTATACGCGCAGTTCAGTGACTTTGCCAGCAGCTTTACGGCCTGAAATAAAGCAAAAATGCTGTGTGCCCTTGCTGCAGCACCACCAAAGAATCTAATTACAGAGGCTAAATGTTCCAGAACCTTCGGCGACCAGTCCCTCTCCTCACTCGGTCCAGTGAACGAAGAGCACAAAGGCGTCGTTTTGCTTTCACGCTAGGTCTGATTTCCTGCACTTCCCTTCCTCCATCCCACCTCTTTCCTGTACAAACCCTTTGTGCTTTAAATAAGTGGACTTCCCTACATGAAACCAGCTCACCTCCTTACCCACCTCGTCCCCTGAAGTGTGTTCATATACAGTACTCGCTCTCACAAAGACACAAACACAAAGTGTTTGTAGGGACTGCACTCCATTTTGACTCAAAAAATCTTGAAAACAGTGTTTGAAAAATGTCTCTGGGTATAAAGTGGATTATGACACCTGATGAACTGTACATAGCCAATGTTGTTGTTTAGTTTGCATTCCTTGCTGTTCACATTCAAAATGTGCCATTGTGGATTTTGTGTTTCTAATCCTGTGCGTGAGTCTATTGGAGTCAGCGTGAGCATCCTTGTGTCAGTATATTTCACAGTGCAAAGGAAAGAGTCTAACAGGAAAGATCTTTGAATTTAATTTCTAAAATAATGACGACATTCCGCTCTAAAACTGCTAAAGTTGTCTTAGAATAATGTTCCGATTATGACAGAATCCAAGCTTTGTCTGGGATACCAGAATCCATGTTTCATCTCACCAGTTTGAAAAGTGGGAAATATATGCTATGCAAATATGATTAACTTTTGGATTTTGCTTTGAAATATTATTACTTTACAGTACGAATCATCACAACTTGAAATACTGAAGCAAACTCCATGCAACTCTGATGTCTAATATTATGGCTAATTAGATAACACTGCTCCAAGTCCAAACAGAGCATCTCTGAATGGGTAGTTAATATAATTTTCCTACTTTGCACGTGTAAGAATTTGCATATACCTCAGGCTGTCTGAAACCGAAATCTTATATAGCACCAAACCTCACACTCTGCTGACTGTCTGTGGAGGGATGAAAGACGTTTCGTCCCTGTGACATCACTCAGTGGGGGGTAGGTGGGGGTGTTATCGTGCTCTGCAAATCCCCCCCTTGAGGCAGCAGGATATATTTCTGTGAAAGTTTCTGTAGTCGCTGTGATAATGAATGACTCAAAAGTGAGGAATGGCGGCTGTGAAGCCATTTATATTCCATAAATGATGGGAATTATGGCAGAGTTAACAGATGAGCCTCTCAGTGTGTGTCGCAGACACGGGAAGTGTTGATAGCTGGAAGGTTCCAGTGGGTGGCACTAACACATCAGCTGAAAACATCACACAGGAGAGCGTCCTGAAATCACCCTCTGTCCTGATTTCATCAAACACCATCAAATCACGCTAGAGAGTAATTCTGCTACCACAGGCATATTCCTGAGCGTCCCTTTGCGGTTGATGTAAATCCATGTAATTTAAAACTGCACAAGTGATGCAGGAATAAAGATATCAGTACCAAATAAATAAACACTGCAATTACATTAGCCACTCATTGTTTTGGTTACGAGGAAAAGTGAGGAAAATATCTCCTCAAGGCTTGATTATCAAAAAATAAAACAAATAACAATTTTGAAAAATGAAGATTGGATTCTTAATTTCTTTTAATTGTACAAATAACCCATTTGCGTTGCAGAAAACAAGTCAGATATACCCCTCTTAATTTTTCTTGGATCCAGGCACATTTTATCTATAATTGTGGCTGTAATGTTTGTACTTGCAGCCTGAAGGAAAGTGTAATTATTCATTTTTGTTTGCTCAACTTGTTTGCTGCAGTCCAATAGTTAGGGGTATCTACAGAACTTAAGTTTTCCTTTTCTGCTCTAATAATTTTCCCCTATGCCCAAATGTGGTGTGAACAAAGTGAAAGGGAGGATTCAAGCACAACATTCCAAACTTACAATAGTATTTTCCAGGTTTTGAAAAAATACAAGACAAAATGACTTTAAAGGTAGTGTGTGTATGTATGAGTGAAGACTGTAAATAAACAAGAGTGTGTCGAAATAAAATACCAGCACTGACATTGTCCACACACTGATGCCAAATGATTTGCCCACACTGAATGTATTCCGAATTTCCAGATGTCGGATTTTTTTTCCGCTATAATTTATTAAAGAGGTGAATGTTCATTACCAACAATCTCCCGCTCCCACTTTTTATTAGATTGCTCTGTCTAATATGTTTGACCCTCTTGAAAACACTGCTCCTTTTCCGAAATTGTCTCTTTGCCTTGCAAGTTCTGATGAAAATATCCGATCTGTTCAAGTCTCTCGAAAAACCGTAATGCCAAAGTATTTATGTTTGATAATGGAAGCATTACGCACTACGGAAGCACTACGGAGCATTCCAGGAGAGCCAGCGGGGATCACGCAGAGGTTCCCATAAGTGCCACTGGCCCTTTAAGAGAGCAGGTGCGCCCTGACAGGTAAGACAGGGCAAACGGGAAGTGTGTCTATTTTCCATCATACACACGCACAGTTTCAGTTTGGAGAAAAATTAACATGAAGTCGGAGGGAAAACACTTCGGTGAGTCTCTTTGAACCATCTTTTGTCTCTGACTCAAAAACCTCTTCATGATTGTGTGGTTGTGACCAGAACTAATCTGTGCTCCAGAAAACTACTGCAACACCGTCACATATGTCGTGGTAGAAGTAGTAGACAGAGTCTGAGGTGTAGAGATACAGATTTTTACAGTGAATGTATTTGAATACAGGGGATTTTGATCTATCCGCAGACCGACCCGACTGAGGAAATGAGCCAGCGCTGGACTGTTACCGTTCTGTCACTGGCAGGTAAACTGTTTCTACTGAACGGTCCCTCGGAGAGCCACAAAGCAAACAAACAACCACCGCCCCCAAAACAAACCACGAGAATCTCTTGTCAATCATGGGCGTAACAAACAGACTATGGAAGGGCTGCGTCAGGCATTCCACCCACGTCTTTGAAATAGTCGCAGGGACGGAGACAAGGTGCGCGTTGCTCACAAACCTGCGAATCTGCATTCTCGACCGCTGAGTGATGCCTTCAGGGTTTGCTCCCCAAATCCGATTTATCACCGCTGTTCTTGGTATTCCCACTCATGTGCGGAAGACAGATACCGGGCACTACGAATACAGTATCGATGAGACAACTTCTGTTTTAATTTGGCGCCATACAAATTAAACTGAATTGAAATGAAATTGAATTATAGTAATTGATGACATATGAAATGTGAAGTGTCTGTATATATTCCAACAATGACACCACAACACAGTCTTGATTTATGAAAACACAAAGAGCCAGGGTTTATTGTGCAAAATTGTTCATTGTAACCGCACAAACTTTGTAACGGAAAGAGTTAACGCAAAGTTCACCACAGAGAGTGGTTGTGAGATACTTTTTTTCAACAACAAATGCATATTTATGTGCAGAGGCTAAAACAATGTGTTGAAGAGTGCTGTAGGAATATGGTAGCAAAGAAAATGTGCTCTGGGAATGTAAATGATATTCTAATTTGTCCATAAGCCAAGGCTTGTCGTTAATGCATGAAAAATAATAATTAAACACTTCCATGATATTAAATGTGCCCAGTTGCACAGACACGTTTGTAATTCAACTAAAAGAATTTTTGAATAGGGTTTGACAGGAAAAAATCTCTGAAGTGCTGCTGTTCAAGAAATCAGAAATCAATCATGGCTGCACAAACTATGCATGTTTTCTTTTTTGATGATGTACTTGTCAAAGCAAAAATCGATTCAAATAATTGGTCTCTGCTGCTTCACATGTTGGAAGTACTATGTTTTCAAAACACATTTAGCAACAGTTTCATGGTTTTCACCCACTAAAAAAAGCATCATTGCTGAATTAATGCCAGGATCCTAAATGGCATCAGAAATTAATGGGTTGCACTTCAGGTTGGAGAGACAACCAACCCAAAAGACAAACAAACAAAACCAAACATATACGTAGATGCTTGATGATACTATTCATCATAGAAGACTAGACAGAAAGAGAATACACATTAATAAGTACTATTTAAAAAGTGAAGACATGTTTTACGATATGTGGTGGCAACCCGATAAACTCTGTGCTTTTGTTTGATCAAATTGCTTTTCCCAACAGCTGTTGATGCATCTGCACCATCAGCCACTAATTAACACAATAAATCACTTTTATAGGTATAAATTAACAGTAGGAGAGAAAAAAAACAACCGTTGCAATATTATTAACAGCATGGTTGTAGCATTTTTTTCTGAGCTTCTAATTGCAACATTTCGTACTGTACCCTTTGGTCCTGGCATTGTGTTGCTGCACTGTGGGTGTTACCTTTGACCCATGATCTAGTTTTTCTTTCAGTCTCTGTCAGAAGCACAGCTTGAATATGAATTTAGAAAATGCCTTCGCTAACATGCTTCAGTACAATCCATCTCAGAGTAGCCATTTATATTTTCATAACCACTCTTGCTGTCACTAGGCTGTGAAAGTAGCCTTGTGAGACTGATCGGGAGCATATTAATCAGTTTCAACATAATTCATGGTCCAGAGCAGCATTGCATGGTGGGTTTACATGCCTGTAAAGCACGTTAACAATCTGCCAGTGTTTCCCAAACCAAGTCTGTGCCACAGACAGAGAGATGAGACAGGCAAACACACACCTAGCTAGGAACCACTCAGTAGAACCAAGGCTGAATAAACTTTGCAGTTTGATAAAATATTGCCTCTGAGAGGAAAGTGACTGTAAAAAAAAAAAAAAAAAAGAATCGTTGTGGATTTTTCAAAATGTGTCCAAACTCTGCATGCTACTGAAGTAGTATCATTTTCAGGCCCACTGTGGTCATTGCTCAATTTGTTACCATGCAGCCATTCGATGAATTCGTGTTTGCCTCAATCTAAAACAAATTACACACATTGATTGTCTGTTATGGAATAAAAATGTCTTGATACTTTTTTGAATCAGTCATTTTTTCTCCCTTGATCCATACACCTCCATTTCAACAAGGGTTAGCAAATCAAAATGAGAACCAAAGCTTCCACACAAAGGTAAACAGTGAGTACATATTGAAACCTTCTCCCAGAGAGAATATGCAATATAATGTATCACGCAGACATATAGAATTCTTATTTGTGTCATTATAATCGGAGTGCAGGCTGTCGTGCAGCAGAATGCAACTAGTTCAATTCAATAGTGCCCTAACAAATGCACCTTTAGGATGTTGATCCTAGGATTATGTGAAGGACTAGTCTGTACCTTCTCATTGGGTCATTATCGCACTCTTAAAGTTGAACCTCAGTTTATCTCATGAATTAATTATCCCTCCCCGCCCTTTGTGCTTTGCCTCATCCTCAGCCCTCCTCTCTGCTGGTGTGCTGGCCAGGGATCCGGTCCAGATACAGTTCCAGACAGACCCGGTGCTGGTGCAGAGTGGCTCCGTCACTGTATTCACGGTGGAGACTATCTCTCAGGTGTTCTCCATGACATGGAGGAGTCCAGAGGGGATCACGTTGGGTCTGTGGTCTGGAGGAGCACAAATTAATGCCGTGCCTCAGTATCAAGGCCGGCTCACCATCACGGCCACCACGCTCCAAATACAAGACGCCCAGCTCATTGATGCAGGGAACTACACGGTGGAGGTGACCCCCACGGACGCCACAGGCCTGAGCCTTAACTCCCGATCGATACAACTCAGGGTGTTTGGTAAGATATGAAGTGCACCAGTGCAGACAGGAGAGGGGATGAGCAGAGGAAAGCAATCAGTGTGAGAAGCTAGAGGGGAGGGAGTGAGGTTTTGATGGAGGCGCTAACATTAGGGAGGAACATGAGGGACAGAAGACGAGTGAGGATGTGGAGAACGAGAGAATGATCCGGGGAGGTGTAATGAAATTAGTGACCCATAGTAGACTACGTAAAATTGATGAAAGGGGAGGAGGGAATTAAGCTGGTGGCTAAGGGCTTTATCCTAATTAAAACACATTTTACATTCAGCTTTCATGCTCTCAGATGTTTGATATTGTATCTGCACAGACGTAACAGACATTTACATGCAGTCCAAACTGTATTTACATACATTAACATACAGAACTGTAATGGAATCTGTGTTTCACCAGCTCGTGCTGGAGCCATCATGTGGCATCTCTCTGATTCCTGCCACCACTAGGTGATGTCTTTGTCAGATGCTGTGCCTGTGATAAAAGGCACTGGAGGCAAACAAAGCCTCATCTATCGGATTAAGCAACACATCACAATTGGACGAGTTGAAACCGAGAGGCTTCGCGAAGCTTGTCTGAATGGAGAGGAAATTATGTGGCTTTGTGTGTCAGTTTTGCAGAGATGGCAAAATCTATCTGTCGCTACACACAGATTGGTCTTCACCTTTGAAGCTTTCCCATGATGAAAACATTCTTTCAAACAGCACAAGTCCCCACACTTCAGGATGAGATATTCAATCAATCAGTGAAAAAAAAAATCAAAACACTGCTGGACAAAAATTCAAAGAACGTCTGGAATCTCACATTCAGTTATTATCATGCAAATAATGGCAATATTCGACAGTACAATAATTACCAAAGGATACTGCCACAGGAACAGGGGTTGCCAATGCTACATTTATGATGTTCCATCATGTAGCAGTACCTGTAAGGTCTTACACTCTTGGTCTATGATGTAGAGAATATTTTTTTCCTCCAGGCTAAAACACGAAAAGACCAGAAATGTATGTCAACCTGCAGTCCTGTGCCATTTGTCTGTATTTAGAGTTGCCCCTCCATCCAATCTTTTCCCCGTAGATGCGGTAGCTGGGGTGAGTGTGTCTGGCCCCTCAGTGGCTGTGGAAGGGGCAAGTGTGTCTCTGAGCTGTGCATGGACGAACGGAACAGCTACGACTGTCCAGTGGAGTAAGGACGGAGTGGCCGTAAGTGCCAACTCCAGGATCACAGTCTCAGCCGGCTCGCTGGCCATCGACCCACTTAGGGAAGGTGACAGTGGGAAATACACCTGTGCTGTCACCAACCTCGTCACTGCCGGCAGTGCCACACATAACCTCACTGTCTATTGTGAGTAAAAGAGGATTTTAAAAAAGTGCCATCTGATTGGCAGCTGCTATGTCAGGGGCAGAGGGAGAAACCCTGGGTAATCATAAAATGATGCAGCCTGTTTGTGTATTTGACCAAACTGTCTTTTTTATCAGCAAAGGGTTTCTATAAACCTTGCAGTGCTACTCATAATGATGTTTTTTTTAAACTCAGATGTTATATGTATATATTATAACCATATATTATATATGGTTTCAAGCCTAAGGCTTGCAAATCTAATTTTCTTTTGAAGGATGATGCAATTATTGTATAGTACAGGTTAGTTCAATGTGTGGCATAGCTGCTTGAATTTACAATGTTAGTTTTCGGGAGGAGGGCAATTCTTCATCAAGAGTAGACACCCACTCCTAACTTTTGAGTGGCCCTATATCGTGCTGCCTCCCCCACATGAGGTCTGAAGGCAAGGTGGGCTGTTGATGCCAGGGAAGTGGAAAGAATCCATGTTGTCCTTGCAATTAGGGTTACCGTTAATGGTATTTGTGCAATGAACTTCCATGCGTACCTTCCATAATATTCATACTAAATATTATGGAAGAAGCACAGCAACTTTGTGCCACATGTGGACCAAACACTTCTTGTCTGACCATAGGTGGAAAAAATGATGTGCTGGATTACTGAATGGAGACAGAGAAACAAACGTAGTCAATGTTTATACGTCAACATGTGTACATGTCGAGGCAATTCATGTTAATTTGCACACATGTGGTAACACCCACTGTGCCTGTTAATTTGTGATATCCTAGAAGCGGTGTGACGGAGCAAGTGTAAAATTTTTATGTCTGGTGCTGTTATGCAGCACGGGGGCTTTGTTCATATTGTGGGTTTATTAGGAGGATATCTTGCCTTTGTATTGACCCAAGTATGAGAGGCACAGTAATATGGCCATCAGCCTGGAGGTCTGTTTCATATGTCTGTTTTTAGAAGACCCCCCTGATGTTCTCCCTGTAGATGCAGTAGCTGGGGTGAGTCTGTCTGTTCCCTCTGTGGCAGTTGAGGGAACAAGTGTGTCTCTGAGCTGTACATGGACGAATGGAACAGATACAACTGTCCAGTGGAGTAAGGACGGAGCGACCGTCAGTGCTGACTCCAGGATCACCATTTCAGGCGACCTGCTGGTCATCAACTCACTCAGGGAAGGCGATGCAGGGGAATACACCTGTACGGTCAGCAACCCTGTCGGCTCTGGCAGTGCTACACGCAACCTTGCGATCTACTGTGAGTGGAAAGAGGTTGAAACAAGAGCCATTCGATCAGCTGCTGCTATGAAAGGGGTGAAAGTGGTGACTCATACAAAGAAAAACGAAAACCAACACAAATCAAGTGCCATCTTACAGACTTGACACAAACAATGTGTTAAATTTGCAACTGGAAAAAGCTTCAAAGTTGAGGAAAACATTCTGTGACATCTGTGTGTCATTGTGCACACATTAGTTATGCCTTCAAAAAGTGTTTTACAAAGCCACTCAGCCAAACTCTGCAACTTGTACTGTCTTAGGTCAGCATGTTAATAGGAAATTGGTCTAAAATATCACAAATTCCACGAATCAATAGCAGTGTCCCTCTGGAGAACGCATGTCCTCACCCTGTTCACTGCTGATATAGAGTATGAAATCCTTGAAATGTCAAAGGGAAGTGAAAAAAGGTGTTGGATGGTGGCTTACATGTTTTGGTCATTGCTCATGCCACTCTCAGTTGCGGCCTCCCCCGCTCCTCCCCCTCTCCAATTATTTAAGTTAGGAGTCCAGCGAAGCAGCATCCAAGCCTACACACATACAGCCTGCCCTCTTACTCACCATCTGTGCCTCTTATCTGAATCCTGTCCATCTCCTGGCTCTCACTTGCTTTGATTACAACAAATTAGTCTCAGCTGAAGCATAAAACTACCCTCTATTGTTCCATCTCTTCATCACAAGCAGGCTCTCTTGTGGTGCGCAATGTCTGCTCAATGGCACCTTGTGGGGGCGTCTTTGAATACATTTTCCTTTTGCGGCACTTTGGAGGATCTCTCTCTCTCTCCTTTCAGATAGAGTGGCTGGTGTGAGCCTGTTCGTCCCCTCTGTGGCTCTGGAGGGTGGAAATGTTAGCCTCAGCTGCACATGGACAGCTGGAACGGAGACGTCGGTGCAGTGGGGTAAAGATGGAACGTCCCTCACTGGCGATTCCAGGATCACCATCTCTGCCGGATCACTGGTCATCAACCCAGCTAATCGAGAAGACACAGGAGACTACACCTGTACTGTCAGAAACCTTGTCAGCGTTGACACCGCCACACGCCGCCTTACCATCAACTGTGAGTTGAAATTTGTCAAAATCAATGGCAGTTGGCCTTTTATGCGCTGTCTATAGTTACACACAATGTAGAACATGAGGTGAGGGGATGGGGCCCATAACAAACCAACCACAAGGACTCTGAAATATTTTAATATGTCCCCGGGTGCAGTGATATCAGTATGTTTCAAAGCCCTCACTTTTTGTACCCACTGTGATAAAAAGACATGTATGGAATGAATTGACCTACACCCAGCACAGAACAAGTCCAGTCTGCTCATTTAGGGCATGTCATTGGAGGCAGAGCGATCCAGTGAACACATGCCCGCCTATTAATGTAGTTGACACAGTTGGAATACGTATTCCTCAGTTTGGACCAATTGGAAGTGGACTAGGGCATGTAAAGTTCATGATTTTAGGATTTAAAATGCATAGTCTGAATCAACAAATACAATTTACACATTGGTAATTTCTATTTTTACATAACAAGTAAAAATAAGACACGCAAGTTTTCTATTGAAAATTTTGCTACAAGTCAGGTTAAAGCCAAAGGCTTGATTGGTATATTCTTCAGAGAAGCTGGTTTAAAGCAGTAGACTTCAAATGCTGGCACATTTGCCAACTTGTTTTCTCTTGTGATCCCAATATGAGAGTGGGTTTGCTGGTTAAGAGGATTTTCCACAAGCAAGATGTGCTTGTACTAACAAATCAAATCTTGAGTCTCCCCTACATTCATTTCTAAAAAGCACTGAACTCGGTCTGATTCAGGCACATAGTAAATCTCCCTGAAACAGTGACATACTCACTATTGTTTACATCCTGGTACTTTATCATGTAACCTGTGGGCTTACTGCTCCACTCACTGTTTTGCCCAAGTAAAAAACACATTCAATCATAAAGGTCGTGTCTGCCTAAACCACTGGTAGTCACAATGCTATAGAGACACATTGATTTAGGTTTAAACATTGAAGCCAAAGAACTGTACATTCCAGACAGATTTACAATTAGTCCTGTGAGGTGAATCTGCAGTGTCTCAGTTAAGGGGAATGGGACAAGCTGTCCAGTGACAGGGCCATGTTGTAATTAAGGCTAATGAGATTTTTCTCCCTCCATATAGCTTGATATAAAAATCTAACTGCTCTTTGACAGTTTGTAAATTACTATTTGAGTAGTGCTAGTCATGTGGAGCTTCTAGTCTGGAGAATATTCGTTTGCTCATCTTGTACAATGTTTGATTGGTTCTCATATCTGAATCTATAACGGCCCTCAACAATAAGAAAGGACAGTGGAAAAAGAAAGGAGATTAATGAATGGTGCTGTGGCAGCGAGCATTATTTCTTGAAAAATATCAATTTTGGACAGCACTGCTCTAGCCACCCCCC
>OMPJ01045714.1:0-29771 GCA_900312935.1 Carapus acus | reverse complement strand
CAGGAGTGCAATTAACATGGAGGGAAGCGAGGACGGGCTGCATCTCTCCTCCTCCCTCGTCCTGGTCTGTCCTGGTCCGTCCGTCAATAAAAGCAGAGTCAGCGTGCCGTGATCTCCGACCTCAACCCCTCTTCGGCCAATGAGAGCGGTGGGGGACTGTGATGGGCGTGTGGGGCCGTGTGTGTGTGTACACAGCCAAGAATAAACACCGTCCGGCACTCTCCTTCCAATATAGCCTGCATCATCACCGTCACATCGCCCCCTAATGGCACAAAGACAACACTACAACAACACACGGCATTCCGGGAGCTCATTTTCTGATCCACCATTGCTTTCATGGTGCGGTGTCTCCTATAAAAAGGGCTTTTGAGGTCAAGTTTGAAGACTAAATCATGATCAAAACCTTCAGACTATATTGTAAGGAATTTAATTCAATGTGTGTAATACACTCATGGCTGATATAAAGTGTTAAATTACATTTTTCTTAATGTTATTGTTCCTATTATATTCACTCACTGAAAAGCACTTCACAGGCAATTAGTGTTCCTGTACAACTTTAACACTTTTTGGCAGCCTGACCACTTAAATTAACGGCCTGCCGAGCAAATTTATGCTTTGAAATTATTTCAGGTGGGGCGCTAGCTGTTCTCACAGATATACTTTTCAAACAATCGATATTTAATGCCGCCAAGTGCTGGTAAGGCAACCGCAATGCCCATAATTCACTGTGTGTGTGTGTGTGCATGTTTGTGTGTGCGCGCAAGTGTGTGTGTGTGTAGGGCAATAGTGCCCTTTCACACATTTGTGGTGTGGCGCAGACAGGCTGGCTCCTTTTTCTTCTACAACCTTCGTCATATGTTTAGTGCCGCCTCTGCATTTAATTGGCCATGTCTCATTTAACCTGCTCAGTAGGTTTATAATAATATTTACTACTTAGATGCACTAAATATAATTGTGCCATAACCTCAGACAAGAAGGACAAAGCTCTCTCTTACACTGCAGATAAAAGCTGACCAAGCATGAAGTCTTAGAGGGGCAGATATAAGGCAGATGTTAGTGGGATTATGTAATATAAATTCTCTGGATGAACCACAGACATGCCACACAACACACTCGCAGGGAAAGGAGGAGGAGTGGGAGAGGAGGGGAGAGGCAGAAGGTGAAAAAAGGAGTGGCTCAGGCTGCGGAGAAGTGCGAAGGAGAGCGAGAAGGAGACGCAGCATCATTCAAGGCCGAAGCTCGTGGGAGCGCTCCAGAGCAGGAGATGGCCTGGTTCACATTTACAGGCAATTATGGCCTTAATCTCAGAGGAGGAGGAGGAGGAGAGAAGGGAGAGCAAGCACAACATGCAAGATCTACTCCCTCAAACAGCAGAGATCAGCCAAACAGCCAGAATTTGGTGTTCTTGGTCCAGACCAGGGGCCAGGACAAGGTTTACTACCTCAAATTAAGTGGAAAAACAGATACAGTATGTTCCTCATTACAGACATGATAGCCATGGTCTGAACACGCTCATGTTCGCAAAGCCTTAATCGCCAAATTAAGTCTCCTCCTCTCTGTCCGTGCCTCCTTGTTGAGGCACAGAGCAGAGGATGATTGTCCTTCGGGAGAGCTTAGCAGATTCCTTGAGAGTAAAATGTCATGGGGGAAAGAAATGGTAAGAATGTGTGATTTCTTGTGGCCCGGAAAGGGTGGATGTCAGGTGACTAAAGAGGGTGAGGGTGAAATGGCAGGCAGGGCAAATGATGCCTCTCCATCTACAAGATGTGAAAGAGCAGAGCTGAAAGCGGCAGAGCTCATTTTTTGGCAGGAAGCGGCAATTACCAGTGAAGGGGCAAACTGCTTCCCGTTTGTTTACATGTGGAGCCGGTGTGTGTGAGGGGAACACCTGCTACCTTACACTGGCAAACAAGTCAGGGAGACTTAAGTGCACATTCAAGGAAATTAAACCTATTCAAACTGCTGGATTCTAACCAAAGTGCAGCATTTGATTCACTCACTCACACACACACACACACACACACACACACACACACACACACTCGAGTTAATAAGCGGAAAGGATTCCACACATTCTGTGTAGGGGCCTGGGCATGCCAGCTGTTGGAATGTGATTCCACCAACACACACAGGATACACACATTTACACACACACACACATATGCATACACACCATATACATCAAATGCTCTCAGCACAATGGATGTCAAATGTAGCACACACTATGTTCAAGTTTCCAGTTATGTTACGCCAAAATCTAAATGCTATCATGTCTCTTTGTGTGTGTGTGTGTGTGTGTGTGTGTGTGTGAGAGACAAGGCTTTCCATGGGCTGGGATGTGTGCACGAGTACAAATGCGTACAACACAAATGTAATCAGACATATTTGATATGGTTTCGAATTCACTGATGAGATGATTTATTGAGTTAACTGTGAAACTTTTGATTAGGCGACCATTCAAATCCCAGCTGGTTTGATTATGTTCATTACTGCACACACACACACTCACACACGACCCCTACTTTACCACGGAGGAGCCAGTTGGCAGTCCTGGCTGGACACAGCTGCGCAATTCAAACATGTTTCAAAGACTCATGTGAAGACTCTGGGCCGCACGAGTGTGTGTGTGTGTATCTGTGCAGGCAGGGGTGGGGTATATATGTGTTGTATGTCAGATTTTTGTCATGCCACACATACCTGGGCTAACATCAAAGCTCAATTTTAGTAGTTGTTGTCAGTTGTACATGTGCAGCTTTGAGCTCCGGCCATACTGACTGTTGCTCTACAATTGAATCTTTCAACAACAATAAACACCACACCAGTCACTGTTGGCCACATGTGTTGTTGCAGATGGTGCTTGAACACACTGGCATGACCTCCTTGCTTTGCGCCATGGGGGAACTACACACAGTCAAACTCGCCTCACAACAAAAAGTAGTCACATCCCATAGAAATGATTACAGTCACTCACACACTGAGTGAAAACAACCTCCTGTTGTTGCCCTAGCAAGTGAAAGTATCAATTAAATTCAGGTGACATTTTCCAGAAACACAAAACTTAAGAGCTAGTTTGTCTACAGAATAACTACTTTCAATGGTCAGCTGATTCACTGAACCATGGTCCCATCCAGAGTCCAACGATAGCCTAGCTAAGAAATCAATCACATCTAAAAATTCCCTCTGCGAAAGATTCTAATGTTATACGTTGTCCCATTCACCATCCCTGAATCCAGGAGGTCCGGACATGTTCTGACATTTGGAGACGTTTGGACATGTTACTCCCAGGATATCGGTAACTATGTGTTTACATTTGAGGGCAGGACCACAGAGACATGTCCGCTGTGTCATCAAGTGGCAGAAGAGAGGGGGCATTCCTGATATACCATTATTGGGAGGATAATGGTGGTCAAAAACAGGTTAACAGACCAAAGCCATGGTAGATAATCCTGGAGGAAAGTGACCCAGAAAACCACCTCACCCTGGTACACGCTAGTTCAATCTCTTTCATATAATAACGACCCTGATCTTTGTGGTCCCTACCTCTGATGATCCTCGTCCTCTTCCTGGATCTGGACTGGATCTTTGTGAACCTCCCCGTAAAGTCACTGGGGTCAAACATGTCCATGGACAGCGAGGCAATGCGATCCAGAACGACGCCATTCTGGGTCTGGCTCCAGGTCTCCGGATCCGGATCGTGGCTCAGAGAGAGACCATCGCACTGGTCCGAGGCGCTGCTGCTGTCTGCGCCGACGCTCCTGACATCTTCCAGCGACATGTCTTTATGATCGGCTAGAGGAGCCCGAGCAGCTCGATGCGCTCCTGATGGCAAACCTTGGTCGTCCTCGGAGCGAAAAGGGAGCAGGAACATCTACATGATGGTTCAGCAGCTGAGGAGGAACACTTGCTGGTACGACAAATGCTTCCCCGCTTGAAATGCTGAAGCTTCTTGATGCTGTTGCTTTTTAAAAGGATTTCTCCGTCCATACAGTCTTACAGACGCATCTCTGAGTTTCATCTCTTTTAAATTCACATTTTTCAGTCCAAAATATTCTTATCTGTCAGTCTTTCCTCCTCTGGCTCTCAGATCATCTGTTCCAGATTCGACCCTTGTCGCCTAACACACTCTCCTGTGTGCTCAGGTCAGCTCCTCCTCTTCTTTTTCTTCTCCTCCTTGGAACCAAGATATCACCGCTTCTCACTTTAGTGGGAAACCGTACTCCTCTCTTTGTCCGAGATGCCGCGTGTGTCTTTGCTCTCACCTGTTCAGTTCTCTCCCTCTCTCTCTTTCTTCTCTCTAACTCTCAGCGGCACAGCTGTGCTTCCTCGCTCCCAGGTGGTGAATGGGGGAGGCGGGCTCCAACACCAAGAAAGTGCTTTGATTGGGCGGTTTGGGAAGTTTGGGTGGTTCTCTTATTCACTCTCCTACTCGGTGTCTCCTTTTATTTCCTCTTTGTTCTCACTCACAAGGTTTTGCAACTGGTCCCTCCCCGCACGAAAAGTATTTGGCTGTTGAGAAAATGATTTCCTCGTAGTGTCTATTCTTACACACCTCCTTGCTCACCGTCTCTAATTGCATGCAGTCATGCCAGAGCGGCATGCGTTGCCTCATTCGGGTGGCCAACACATGGGCGTGAGGAGCGTTGAAGTCTTTGCAGCCACTGGTTGAGGCTGTTTAGCCAGTTACAGTAACCTCCCCGTGTTAATGGTGTAGGATTACTGAGGGTAGACACACCCCTACACAGGCAAGGGAAAAACCCAAACACAAACAACATGAATCTTCGGCACTGTTGGGTCAACATTTGGAAGATTTTAGAAAAATATCTGCACTGACCCAGAGCCAGCAGGACTCTGCATCTTGTCTTTTCTTTAAAATTCTGGTTAAAACCACAAAGGTGAGGTTATTGAGCCAATCCTGTCTCTGCTTCTGACTTCTGGCCAGACGCTCACATGATCTGAATTCACATTCCAAGTAAAGGGATGCAGTAATGGTGCACCAACGTGTTTGCGTTCCGCCAACAAATGAGAAATCCACGCATTGTCAACAAGGAAACTTCATTCAAATGACTTGTCACAGACTCTGTCTACCTTCAGAGGAAAGTGTGACGTACTACAAACCTTCCTCCATCATTCCTAATGGTGTCAAAAGTATTTAATCAGTGCATTCTGCAAAGTTCAGATTTTTTTGTCAAACTCTCAACAACGTCTTTCCTCCTCTCCTCTCTACCCCTCCCTGTCTCTCTCCATCTACCTCCCCTGAGATATCTGTGACCCCAGGAGCTCTTTCTCTTCGCTGTTTATGTTTCTATTGTCATGACATCGGATCCATTGCCATGCCTCACCTGAGAGAGATTCGGCTGTTATGCACCTCCGACCCAGAGCTCACCATAGAGACCCTGCCATGGCAAAGCAGGAGGTGTCTTTACCTCTAAACAAGTCTCTACATTTACATCACAATCAACTATTCTTCCCAATCTGTTGTCTAATACGCTTTGCTTTTATCTGGCAAGTGTCAGTTTAGGTGTTGAATCCCACACACACACAAAGATAAAGAGAGTGTGTGGCTCTATCAAAGTCTGTCCATTTAATAGATATCATTCGGTAATTAATTGTGTCTTATCATTATCAAATTGTAAATAAATTGGAGACTAAAGAGCAGCTGATGGTGGTTTTCTGAGAGTGTCACACACACACACACACTGAGGTATTCCAACTGGTTCCTGTTTGACAATAGTTGATGGATGATAATTCACACCAACTTTCCCTGACAGGCTACTCAGGTTTGCTGCCGGCTTGTTTGCTTGACCAGATTGCTTTGTGGTTTTTATCTGCACTTTGTTTTCAGTCTCAGACATCCCACATAATCCCCCTTGACTGATGCTGATCAAGGCATTCGGTCATAATTCAACTTGACTCGGTGAACTATATACTGCTAAAAAAAACAAGAACACAAAAAAGGAGAGGGGAAAAAAACAAAGGGGTCAGATTGTGTTTTTAGCATTCTATACTTGGAAAACAGGATCGGCAGCTTGTCCCCTGTCTCGGCACCTTGCGAGTCAAAGTCTTTTTACAGCATGACATTATTTCTTTGAAAAAAAAAAAAAAAACAGCTTTCCCTCTCACGTGTCAGGCCCTTTGTCTTCAGCTTTCTCAATTTTTCTACAGGGGTGTAATTTAACTCTGCACTTGTGTAGGTCAAAGGGAAACTGCAGAGTGTGCCACTAACACACTTTTGGCGGCCACCTCCCTTATCGCCCCCTTTCATCCAAAGATTCTGTTTTTTTGTTTCAAGGTTCTGGTTTGTTTCATGAGTAGCAAAAAAAACAATATATTTCTAATCCTAGCAAATCCTATGGTGGGATGTTTTGAGGAGTTTAATTGAAATTAGAACCAGAGTTTAGTGCTGTAGTGAGTGTGTTTTGTATAAAAAACAAAAAGACACAAAAAGAGTACAAGCGGACAAACGTCTATTTTTGTTTCAGTTTCCTTTCCAGCCACTTGTCTTCAACTGGATAGTCAGGATCTTCTGAATGGTCGAAAAAAAAGGTAATTTGACACTGACTGCATATCGTCGCCAAGGCAAAGGCTTTACTTTTACTCTCTCTAAGGGCTCAACTTTTGCCAACCCAACCCCTGGAATGAAATGTAGCAACAGGGTGTGATGAACACACACGGCTAATTCACAACAACCTGTTATGTATCGACAAACAGCCAGAGACAGTCGACGCACACTTGTCTGTCTCACTGGCACTGCACTCAGTCTCCTCCGCTCCTCTCTCACCTGGCCACCTTTAGATCGTTGAGGTGTCACCCAAATATGCTGCTGCGTTAACCGCCCTGCAATCACGTCGGCCCGAGCCCCATCGGCCGCTGAAAACTGGGTCAGGCAAGTTTGCTTTGGGATTTTGCACTTCAGCACGACCCGAGCTCACCAGTTGAAACAGGATTAAGGGTGAAATCTCTCCTGCCCGTGCCTGACAAGGGCACTCCATCACTGTTAATCAGCGATGCAGCTTGGCACAGGCCAGCCATTCCCCCAGTTGTTGGGCAACAAATGATCACCGAGCCCCAGCAGGAGAAATCGTTGACATTAGGGATGTCCGATATTGGCTTTTTTGCCGATATCCGATATGCCGATATTGTCCAACTCTCAATTTACCGATACCGATACCGGCCGATACCGATATGTGCGCCGGTAAACGCTTCAGGAGCGCATAGGCACTATTTCGGTGTAACGCAAGCATTATTTTATTTTTATCGGTTTTTATTTTATCGGTTTTAAAGCAAAAAAAATCCGATGCCGATATTACATTTTTATGCTAATATCGTCTTAATCGTCCTAATATCGGACATCTCTAGCTGACATCGTGTACATCGTGTACAACGACAGAAATGAGACTATTCTTAGTGAGGCGCCGGGTGGCTTTGTTGGTCTGAACGGGCAGCATCGGAAAACACGTCATCACACCCTCCCTCCTTCCAGCGCTAATAACACATCAGGTGAGACTGACTCACTGGGCATCGGCAGCTTCTTTTGAAAGTGGTGTACTTCAGGCGCCTATTAGCTAGACTTTAATTACACAGGATATTGTCAATGGAGCATTTTTGGTGCGTTCATTCTTGCACTATTGCATTCCTACACAGGTAATGACAGTCAGAGATCAAATCTGGGGAGGCTTCACATCTCAGGGATCAACTGCACCAAAATAATACCGTCAATTGTCAACTTACTGTCAACATAACAAGAGTACATCTGAAAACAACAACAAATACAACGTCACCAGTAGCAACACCGATGCAGCCAGTAGGAGAAGCAGCTGACAGGCCTTCTTAGCCAGGATCGGGTCAAATCACAAGTGCTACAATGGCGCCCCCCTGAGTCTAGACGAGATATGTTTTTTTTTTTTTTTGCGATGCTCACATCTCATAAGTAGCTCAATTCAATTCACAATTGAATTTTTGGGGTTCTGCTTTCAAAAAAGCAAATATACACTCTCACATTTCTATCACACATCATTCAGAGATTAGGGGACAAGAGGGGGAAATGCAAGGTGTATGTCTGCCCAAAAACAATGTCAAGAGCATGTAAACAGACCAATCTGTTCACTGTTTTGCTGTATGTCTATGGGTAAGTCATGTTGAATTCCCCTTGGAAAGATTGTGAGCCAGTGAAATAATAGTATGTTCCAGCTTTGCAATAAAAACACACACAACATGGCAATGGTTCACTTCTATGACTGAACTTTGCACACAGAAAGGCTTTTGCCAATATGGGACGTCACCATCTGTTGTCCCGACTGTCGCTTCTGCAAACATCATCTGAAATATCACAGACACATAAACTGTATCATCTGTAGAATCAGAGAAATGTTGTGACAGGGCAACAGAAACAGAGAAGGAGAGTTTGTGTGTTGGAGCGATCTGATTAGGTAAGTCAGTGGGAGTGAGGGGGCTGATGGTGACTATGGAAACACTGCAAGTGAACATGAGTTCACCATGGGGCACGGCAACGTGGGATGCAAAACACACAATTGTTACAGTCACCATGTCAGGATGTGAGGATATCTGAACTAAAATCCAAAAATAGTATTTTAAGATGCCACTTAGGGTAATGATACTTGCTTGACGTGTGTGCAGGTGGCTCCTTGCCTTCCCTGCTGCTTCGACAGTGTGTAAGAAGGCCACACTGAAATCTATCTATGTAACATGCACGTGTGTGCACGTGTATTATCAACAGATTTGACTTTCGTCAGAACATCAGTGTTATTTGAGATTATTTGAGTGAAACTCAGCCTCTGCACTGCAAAGAATATCAGCGGTGGTGGTAAACTGTAAAGGCACATGAATGACACAAGCTACACTATCATATGTGTGTGTATTCAGATACACTGTGGTCAGTGTATGTGTGCATTCATGTCGCTCACAGATGAAGTACTCATACGGGATAATACATGGAGAGTTATCTAGGTCACGGCACATGAAGAAATGGAAGAGTGACAAGGAGAGGGGGGGCAAAGAAAGAAAGAAAGAAGTACAATGAAAAGAGTATGAGAGTGATGTCATCACTACTGCAGCAGAAATATGTACAAATCATCGCAACAAATCTTCAAGGGAAAGGAATACTGTGTGTTGGGCTGTTATCTGTCTGTATAAGTGGATGTAAATAATACAAACACTGAGTCAGTCAGGCATGTTAAGGATGGATCTTTAACATCTCAAAATAACTAAGTGCACCGCTACTCGGGCAGAATAATGGTCACCAGTGGACCGGAAACATCTTTAAGTTCCACAACTCAAAGCTCCAAGCACGGCAACACTGTTATGTTCCTGGGAAATATCGCCACAACTGTCAAAACAGCGTGGCCAAGATGAATTACAATGCAAACTGTGAAAATGGCTTTGCTTCATTTTCTAATAAATAAAGTAATTCATTTCCATGTTTCCATGTTACATATTACATATCTCTGCTGTCAAAAAACACAACAGTGTTTCTGAGATGAATTATTTGCACAGTCCAGTTTCTTTTGGGGAGATCTCAACATCGACTGGTGTAATCTAATGGAACTGGTTCAATCACACTGTCAACTCCAGTGGACGGGTTATCGAGTATATTCAGCATAAGTCATCAATGCCTCATAAATGCCAAGACAAAATTCTATTAAAATGGCTCTTCACATATCACATTACAAACCCTAATAATGCACAGATGCATATTAATCTGAAAACTGTCCCAAACACTGGATTCAATAGAGTGGGCGCACATATAGCGGTGGACACTGACCTGCAGTTATGATATATACCTGTACGTAATTATCAACATAACTAGTTGGAATCACCCTACTAGTCAACTCCCCTTCCTACATTTACTCGCAGCAGCTCACCCCGCACACAGCCTGATGTTTGTTTACGTGTGCTGTGTGGCCACTTTAATCCTCGGTGATGGTGCCAGGTTAGCGTGTGAGTGCTAACTGGTGGCTAGCGAGCAGCGATAACCGCCTCTCACCATCTAGTCCATGACGTGAGGTTCGGTTTGAGCGCGCGCGTGTGCCGCTAATGAACAGGCTCCGCCGCCTGACAAAGAAACGCACCATTGTTCCCATTTGTGTGCGCTGCCAGGGGAACGCGTTGTATTCACTAAGCCGAGCTCCACCGCGGTGGTGGCGACCGGCGTCGGGCAGCGATGCCGGGGGGCGAGTCAGCTCGGCCGGCGGCGGGTTGGTGAGAGCCCGTGTGCGGGATGGACGGGAGAAGCTGCCCCCGGCGCCCTTTGTGGTCAGCCCTGTTTCGCTCGGCACGAATGGGCGGTTTGACGGAACGGTACCTTTTCGGCGTCGAGCGTCTGGACTACGGGCTCATTCCGCGGGGTTGAAGCCTTTGTCTGCTGGTGCGGTTCGGCGCCTTGTTTCTATCCACCCGTCTCTCTCTCTCTCTCTCTTTCTCTCTCTCTGTCTCTCTTCTCTCTCCCTCTCTCCTCCAGCGGCCCTGACAGCGGTCCGCGAGAGATGGCGCGGACCCGCCCGTAGCAACCAATCAGACGCGGAGCCTCTAGAAACAGAGGCAGAGGGCGAATCCTATTGGTTTAGACGCATGTCAGTCATTCTGTCGCTAGGCGCGCACCTTGGTCCAAGGGCAGGACACCTGCCGCGTGGGATGCTGCACATCTGAGAAATGATGTTTGCATCACCGATAGATAGCCAGATCGCATTTACAGTGGAGTTTCAGCTAAATCATGCTTTGCCTCTTTACTCAGTGTGTCTTTAGGGGTTATTGACTTATATTGAGTATGAGGACACACATTGTTTATGTATTTCACTGTCATTTTTGCATTATAAAATTTCCACTTGGTGTGCGTTAAATACTCCTCCTCCTTGAGGCAACTAAGTAAATTGAGCTTGTTGTTGACAATCTACATATATTCTGTTTTAGGGTCACAGGTCAGATTAAGGTTAAATTCATACATTGCACCAAGGCCATAATCCTACAGAGCCAGTGTCAGACATGTTGCTGTTGTTGATCCAGAAATACTTACACAGTAGTAACTCACCAGCGGTAAGGGACGCAGGACATATCCAAACTCATTCATACCAAATCCCTGGAGTACTTTGGACTGTGGGAGGAAACTGGAGCTGCCAGCATCCTGCAAGCAAGGTTACAGATGGATACTAACGAGTACGAGCACATTTACTTGGACCATCCCAGGTATTTCTCCCTAACAGGACAATACACCTGGACATACTGAACAAAACACTGCAAAACCTTAATGTACGATGTACATTCTTTTTATTTCTCTCAACCTTTTTTTCCTCCTCAATTCAAATTGGGTGTTCCAAAACCGTTAAGCAACAAACTTACATTTCCCACGTTTGATTGGAGTGATGTAGCCTCACAGGCAAACAGAGAAGAAAGGGCTCAACAAAATAAGAGCATTTTGGAACTTGAATAATGTTGTCCTTTCCAGCTCACCCAGAAGTTGAATTGCTGCAATGTGTCCACGGGCACTAGTTTGAGGTTGCACTGCTCATCAACAAATTCAGTCCTAATTCACTCCATGCATTCTCATCAAAACATTTACGGTTTGTGGTCGTCCTCGTTTTTTTACAGCAAACAATAAATGGCAGAAGCAATAGAATCCTAAAAACACCATAGATATTTTACAGCTTTGTATAAAAAAAGATTCACAAATGCAATGACAGGCAGTTTAAGAAAAAAAAAAAGTCCAGAGAAGAGAGAGACAAGTGCAAAAAAAGTGAAAGTCAGTCATAAAGTAGGTAGTAATTGTAGTTGTTGTAATTATTACTGTTTTGGTAATGATATGATAACTACAACAGCAATAATCAAAATAATAATAAATACATTCGGATATGACATATGGCACAGTTGTCAACAAGTTTGTGTTAAGGAGGACACAAGCACCTGCTTCTGTTTGAAATTGTTAAATCCTCTTTTTGGTGATGTGATCAGGTCTCTACGCATTTCCCTCTCCAATGAAAATCACTGAATTACTGGACCGAAATCTGACTTTGACCTAGTCAGAAAACAAATGTGGAGGAGATGCTGTGTGATTCCAGCTTACAAAATCCAAATTCATATGTTAACTCTGAACATTTGGTTGAAATCAAGCTTTGCATTTCAAAACGGATTGATCCTGTATCTACCAAGATATAGAATCATTGGAATGCAAAGGAGGGTTTATTTAGTATTACTTAGTCATAAATTTATCATAAATGTGCTAATACTTGTCCATCCATATCGCAGCTGAGCGATGAGGACATTTGGCATCTTTTCTTTGCACATGTGGAAGATGAAGATGGATGGATGGACTCATATTAAAAAAAATCTTGATTCAATTACTAACCCTCATTGAATTACTGCAGTAACCCCGAGGAGACGCGAGCAAAGTGGGCCAAACCGTGAGCTGTACATCAGTCATCATCCCACCATGCCTGACAAGTAGGGGCCAACAGTAAAAGACACATTTATCAATGTGAACGTCAACATTATGTACACAGATTGCATGTTTACATTTGTCCTTGGCACAAACATGATCTCACGATATACAAAATCCCCAGCAGGTTTAGAGATACGTTGGCGAGATGTTTATGTCTTACCACCCAATTTGGAGTCTGACGCCGCCTCTCCAGCCTCTACATCACAATAAATAAGTCAGAGCAGACGTCTGCAGCCTCCAGCGCTCGGATTGGCCTCGCCAGATTGTCCCCGCCCCTCCGATTGGCCTCGCCCCTCAGGGGGGGACGCAGCAGCACAAGTTGAGGTAGAAGAAATAATAACAAAAGCCCCGGTGCCATTTCTCTTGCTTGACCTGTAGTCACCCCGATCCCTCTGAGGGCTGCACCGCTGCCATCTTGTCATATTCTTTAGACCTTTAGGGGGTTCAGAAAGAATATCAAGAATATGAACAGGTCAGCAGCACACAGGCAACTGGCAAATGTTCTGTCATTGTCCAGGAGCCCTCAAAATATAAAAGCGCAACCAAAACATGGACTCTGGGATGGACACTGGGGTCAAAGTCAGGCGTAGCGAGGGTCTGCAGCTGTCAGAGGCCCCTGCTGGAGGTAGGCTGCCGGCTGGTAGCCAGTAGGCCGCGAGGTCTCCATGTAGACCGTGGAGGTGGTCAGGCTTTTACGCTGTCTCCGCTGCCAGCGACACAGCAACGCCTCCACCTGCTCCCTGAAGAAGCTGGTGGTCAGGGTGTACAGGATGGGATTCAGGGCGCTGTTGATGGGGAGGATGAAGATGACCACCCAGCTGGAGATGGTGCCTGAGGTAGAGGCGGAGGGAAAACACAAAGTTATTGATATGAGGTGAGACCGTGTCATGATGATAATGAGTGAAGTCACCAAGGCTGACAAACAATTCACCTCTTTAATCGTGATTAATCTCTACACATATGGGTTAGGAATCAACTGAACACAAAATAAAAAATTCCCTCAAGATCTTGGATTGGTTCTATCAAAGCAAGTGCAATGTTATTAAAAAAATGTCTACCTCCAAAGTACAGCTGTAAAATGTACAGCGTGGATGCAAGGGAGCAGATCCAGGGTTGTCGATTTCACTCTTCTGTGACATACGTTATCGTGTAATATCAAATTTCTTGCCCTCACCTGGTATCTGAACCTCCAGCAGCGAGAGGATTTTCACCATGAATATGGGGATCCAGCAGAGGGCGTCAGAGAACACGATGAAGAAGAAGCGGTTGGCCACGGCCACGTCGCGGTGCAGCCTGCTCCTCACGTCGGTGGCGTTGATGCCGGTCCTGTAGATGGAGTAGAACATGCTGGAGTAGGAGCAGATGATGACCAGGAACGCCGCCAGATTTAGACCTGCCAAAGGATGCACACACATACACACACATGTGCACGCACACATACACACACATAGTTGGGAGTGGGTCAGCTCTGAAAAGTAATCGAAGAAAAAGTTGTTGGGAGTTCACAAATCTCTCCATAAAAGTCTTATTTTCAAGGCTCTTAATCAAGCATGTCCGGCTCAGCTCACACTTTCGGATTCGAGTGTCGAAATGTTCCGTTCCGGCGGCTCTAATCTGCATTCCATTACCGAGAAAGACCCCGATGGAGTATCCCTTGGCGGCAGGATTCTCCTCCCGGTCGGAGTGAACTGGAAAGCAGACTCCGTTACGGCCGTAGTAATTCCCAAACACGTCCTCGCTCATCAGGGGCACGGCGGCGATGATGAAGCCCAGCAGCCAGATGGAGGACAGGATCACCTGAGAGATGGAGTGATAAACACGCAGCCAGCTGATTTCAGGTCACTTGCATCCGCACGCTAACACTGGCACTCATGTGGTCGTGGTTGAGGAGATGTCGGGTCTTCACAGAACACAATGTGCCTGCATTTCAAACACAGACACGCTGAGCCAGCTCAAAATCCTTTCTGAGAGGCATCTGGCATCTCACCTCATCACCAGGATTTATGTGAGGAAGATCTCTGTTATTCTGTCAGGAACATTCTCAGCTCACTTTGGAGCATGGGCAACTTTGCTCGGGAACACAAAGAAGATGAGAGCACCCCGTATTTACATTTCTATGGCCTGCAACTTCCGCTGAACGCCATACACCTTTTTTCGAGCGAGGCTCACCATTGTCTGCAGTTTCCCAGGGCGCAGGTTGCTGAAGGGAAAGACGATGACGAGGAACTTCTCCATGGTCAGATAAGTCAGGAGGAGGACAGACACCTGAGGGACACCATCACAAAGTCTGACAACGCTGATGATGGAAAAAGCTGCGCAAGGAGGGTTTGTTTTCAACCGATTTGGAGAGACATTCCACTCATTTCAGAGCTAATTGTGATCGAAATGTCTTGCGCGTGGATCACCTCGGAGGACAGCATTGCCAGGAACCCTATGGTCCGACACTCCACGCTCTCCATCCACAGGAGGGCGTTGCGATTGTACTGGCCGCGGAACTTCACGTCAAAGACGCCGATGAAGAACAGGTACACCCCCATCAAGCCGTCTGCACCTGCAAGAGGGAATGAGGTTATTTTACTACTTTCCCCTACTTTCTCTTCAGTGGTTTCAGACACACTTACACACACACACACACACACACACACACACACACTGAGACTGCCGTCTACCAGCGAGCAGTATCAAGAATGAACTGTTCCTTGATCTGACACCAGATACTGCTGTTAGGGTGCAAAATGATGAGTCTGAGGCGACAGACTGTGCGACAATTATGAGCGTGATTAAATTGATTTAGATGTGCCACTTCTCTGTCAGGTACTTGGTGTTCCACCCCTCCCGTCTGTGCTGTCTGCTGTGTTGCTGAGGTTTATGTGCGGTCTGGCGACCGGCGCAGGACCTTGACGACTCTCTCGTTACACACACAGGTTCCATATTTACTCATCACAGACCATCACATTGGAGCATGGCTTGGGTAACTTTGTTTCTTGCTGAGACCTTAAATGGTTCTTGCTGCCGTAATCGCCGCCCTTTCTTTTCGCCTTTTCAACCTGTGGTGCTCAACCATGAAGTCATGGACCGGTACCAGTCCGTGGGTCACTTGGTACTGGGTCCAATTGAAAAGATGACGGTAATAAATATTTCATTTCATGAAGATTCTGTGGTGACGCCAACCAAAACAAAATTAGGGAATACACTGGACCTGACTAACACACTGCGGGTGTCGTTCTCTCCCGTCACCACTAGATGGGAGCGGCTCGCTGCAGAGAAACGAGCTCAGGGCTCCACTAATTCAGACTAATGATAAATTGTAGGGATGTCCGATATTGGCTTTTTTGCGGATACCCGATATGCCGATATTGTCTAACTCCCAAATTACCGATACCGATACCAGTCGATACCGATATGTGCGCCGGTAAACGCGTCAGGAGCGCATAGGCACTATTTGGGTGTAACGCAAGCATTATTTTATTTTTATCGGTTTTTATTTTATCGGTTTTAAAGCCAAAAAATCCGATACCGAAATTACATTTTTATGCTAATATCGGGCCGATAATATCAGTGGGCCGATATTATCGGACATGCACCTGTATTTGTTTTTATGCCGGTCATGGCACTTTATTTTGGCATAATTACCCCACACACTGTGTAGGCTGAGCCGTGAAAATAATGTTTTACATGAAAGCCGTCTGTGGTGCAAAAAAAAGTTTGGGTTCGACTGTTTTAAAGCACTGTCTGCGTTTGGATTACGTCACTTGACCAACAGCCTGCATGTGACCCCCTACGTCTCTCTAAAAAACAGAAGAACAGGCCCCAACAGCGCAGAGTTACCACAGCTTATCACTGTCCTATGTCCCGGTCTGTCATAACAACGCCTCAAACCGCTTCACATCATCAAATCGTACCACAGGGACTTAAAAATAAATCATGAGACGCAGAGGCTTGGAGTGCATAAACTCTCTGAGCCTGGAGGCCTCAGATCTCAGTTGAGAGGGCAGACTGAGCCCCAGTGTTTGCACCACTTTCTGCACAAAGCCACTTTGAACTGACCGTCCCTTCACTCCAGTTTTTAACCACATCCACATTAATCCTACAGCCCTCACAACAGGATCACACACTCCATAGTGAAAGATGGTCTCCTGTGGGGCGGGCAGGGCAAAATGTGCAGAATGCAAAGAACCAGGCCGACTTGATGTTTGTCTAATGTCAAATACACAGCCGTCTCTACTCACAGCAGAGGACTTTGATGCAGGCGGCGTGAAGGTTGTTCTCGGCCCGAATCAGCGACCTCATGCAGATGACAAAGAGGTTCCCAAAGCAGGTGATGAAGGCCATCACCCACACGGACACCCTCAGTATGGCGTTGGCCAGCAGGTCCTCGAAGGAGGAGATGCCGTCCGTGTTGGGCTTGCAGGAGCGCACGTGAGGGGCGTAGGAGCAGTACTGGAAGGTCTTGAAGTAGCTGGATGGGGAGAGGCTGGGTTGGCGTGCGGGCTGTGGACGCTGTCTGCCACGTGAATGTACCTGCGTACGTACATGTGGGTGAGGTTCTTCATGGGCAGGAACATCTTGGTCTGGATGTGAGGGATGTCGATTCCCTCTAGGTCCCTGCCGGGACCCCAACATGGCGACAGATGAGAAATGGCTGGACGTGGCTCTCGCTCTCGTGTGCCTGAGTGTGTGTCTGCATACTCACAGGGACTGCAGGTTGTCCAGGTGGTTGAAGTGGCTGGGGTAGACTTGGACAAGGGCGTTGTGGGAAATATTTCTGTAACAAATGACATGCAGAGAGAGAAGAAGTCCTGCAGGATCGTGGCCAACAACCGTGACTGGGGAGGTGGAGGTGTGAGATTTGTGCATTCACTCTTCCTCCATCAGATAATGAGGTCAGACTGCTGCCATGTGTTGATTCTCTGACTCTTGTTTGCGCTGGACGATGTCCAGCAGCTAATTTATTGTTTTGAGGTCTCCATCTTCCTATTCTCACCTCTCCTCCGTCGCTTTCAGCTCTATCCCAAGACCACTACTGGCGGTGAGTCACTGTGTGCGCGAGTGTGTGCCAAATCAAAAACACGTCACAACGGCAGCGAGGTTGAGCTCCACTTTTATCCGTTCTGACCCCGCCTCCACACAAAGAGGGAGTCGGGCAGGGTCGCATTATCTCCATAGCAACCACGGGCCCGTGTGGGCGAGCTCTCCCTCTCCCGACGGGAGAGTTTGATTGAATCAGAGCAAATTGCTGTTCATTTCCACGCACATTCGGCTATTCAATGTTAATGCTGTGACCTTTCACTCCGCGGCTGGCATTTGGGTTACTCACAGTTTCAGCAGGGACTTGGAGATGCTCTTGAAGGTGTTTTTGGGCAGCACCCTGATCCTGTTTCCAGACAGATTCCTGACAGGGATGAAGAGAGGAAACTCCTTTGAGCTCCACTTCATTGGAGTCACAATAAATGAGTCACAATTCACTGATATTTGTTATTGACGTGGCAAGCAGTCAGACGTCTCCTCTACTCACAGGTCGGCCAGCTTCCACAGGGACTGGAAGGTGTTCTCAGGGACGGTCTGGATCCTGTTGTCCATCAGAAACCTGGTGAGACAGTTCTGCTCAGACATCAGATGTAAAGAGAGACGGAACGACTCCTGAGCCTCATCAACGTTTCCTCCCATTTGCCGTAACGATCTTCCGCCTTAGTTTGTCCCCTGGAGTCTGAAGAAGCATGATGCAGTGTTGCAGCTGAGCAGCCTCATTAAGCAGAACTTGCATGTTAATTAGCCGGGCTTGACACCTTCACCTGAACGTGTCAAAACTCAAATATGAGCACTGAGGTCAAAGCCCTTATTCATTTTCTGTGCACTGCCTCAGGAACAAATATGATTAATTTTTCCACCCTGACATCTTTTACGCCTCTGCACATTTCATCACGTCCAGCTAACCAAACAGAGCCGGTGGGGATGGTGGCTGAGGGACAAAGGTTAAAGGTCATCTCCTTGAACACCCTGAAGCGTTCCCTCTCCCGGCGTGCACGTGAGGCAGATTTACTGATATTTTCAAGCATTTTCTGAGCTGATGTAACGGTGCTGTACAGGCTGATCCCGGAGGCTGCTGATGATTTAGGGCCTCGCTCCAGGACTTTGCTGCAGCAGCAAATTTACGCAAAAGTGCCTCGGCCCCTCATTCTCTGACAAATGAAAATGCACAGGCAAGATGAATACATATGTATATTTATACATATACGAATATATATAAAGACGTTCCTTCTTTTTCAATAAAACATGCAGCTGCCAGCTGAGTTGCATTAAAAATCCATTTTCCCGCCACCAGTCTGACATCCATATGTGAGGCTCTTGAGATGTTTTGATTCTCCTGAAGTTGACGGCCACACGCTGGGCTCCGACTCCACGTACTCTGATTTCGTCACTTTGCTGCTGTTGAGTTTGCATCATTCGCCCATCAGCCTCCCCATATTTACATGACAGGACACACACTATTTGAGATTTGAGATAAAACTGCTTCAACCCGGCTGTGAGAGTGAGAGACGCAAAAAATGTGTCCACCAGTCCTTCTCCTTTGAGCGCCATTTTGTGTCAAATTCAGTCTTTGACCTTGTCCGTGCACTTAAAAATACTCACAGAACCTCCAGCTTGGTGCAGTGGCCCAGCATTGAGTTGTTCAAAGTTTCAATTTGGTTTCCGTCGAAATCCCTGAGAAGAGAGGAAGAGGAGAGGTGTTAGAATGTGAGTGTGTGTGTGTGTGTACGCTGAATCTCTGTGAATGTTGAGACTCCTCCAGCTGCGGCCAGCACCAGAACAAAAGCAGCTGGTCAGCCCGACCGAGTGCTGTGACACACTGGGGGCGAGTGAGGAGGGTGAGGAGGGTGAGGAGGGCGAGGAAGGAGAGTCTGACCCTCAACTGCCTCCAGTCCTCCTCCAGTCCTCACAGCTGCAGAGGAACATGTTCCTGCGCTTCTCATTCTCAGGCGTCTTACTTGCCACACTGGAGCAGCAGGAAGTTTCGGTGGCGACTGTTTTCAATTCCCACTGCATAAACTGCAGCGGAACAAACTGTCTTAGAAGGTGTCAAAATGTTGAGAGATATAACATCTGTTACAGTGCCCGGTTTAGGGAACATTTTTCACGCAGATGTCCAGTTATTAAGCCTCGTCACGCCAAGTCACGCCTCACGGTGACCGGCACAAAGACAGAAAATGGACTCACAGCCAACCCAAATTAGGCATGTGTTGACAGAGGCTCGGGGGGGGCAGGTGGAGCAGCGAGGTGTTCACCAAAGACCTGCAGAGGGATAAAGGAACGCATTAAAAACGCTACGCAAACATCTGGAGAGTTCAACTCGAGCCCTGCTGTCCTGAGAGGATGCCCCTTTAATTTGTCTTTTTCCACACTGCTCACTTAGTTTGGTGTTTAAAACTAAGCTTTGGAAACTAACCATGTGCTGTAAACACCGTGCATGGCCCGGGCAAACTGCGGCCCGGGGGCCACATCCGGCCCTTTGTACATGCCTGTCCGGCCCGCATGAGGCAAACCATAAACAACATAAATTAAACAAATATTCTGATTATCAGTACCAGCTATTAAAAACATCTAATTTAGAGCATTTTACAATGGAAGCAAGTTGGTGGTTGCATCACACACGAACTGAGAATCGGTCTGCCACGGATACAGCCACAAGAAACCACTTACAGGTACGTGAGGGAGCGCAGACCGAGGAAGGTGTCTTTGGACAGGCTTCTCAGAGGGTTGTGGTCCAACATCCTGGGGAAAAAGCAGCACAGAATTCATGAACGACATCATGTGGAATGTTCTCAGCAGCATGAGGTCCAAGTCCATGTCCCACCGTCTGCAAAGTATTAGAGCAGACAGCAGCAAAAAATGAATAAATTCATTAACGGCTGAACGCTCCTTCTGCTCTCTTGATGCTGTCTACCTACAGGCACCACGGCTAACATCATCTGACAAATTACAGCTGTTATGCCTCAACTCAGGAGCACCTGCAAGGAGAGTTGTGTAGGACCAAACATATTGGGGCTCAGCAGAAAGAGGAGAGAAAGCCGCGTCAGCGCGCAGATCCACAAATGACACATCAGGTTTCTCCGTTTGTCATTGTCACGCTTGTGTGTTTACTGTGTGTGTGTGTGTGTGTGTGAGACTCACAGCCACTGCAGGCGGGGCAGATCCCTGAAGACGCCCGGGCTGAGGGAGGAGATGGAGTTTTCGCTGAGGAACCTGAGTAGGACAGAAGTGACACCACTCAGACCAACTAAACTCCCGGCAGGAGATGAAAGCGCTCAGACATTTCACTGGAGTCGAACTTGTAAAAGAAATAACAAAAGTGGTCTTTGTGCCGGCCTTTGAGTTGTGGGATTTTCACGACACGACTCTCTTTCCTTTTGAAGTGTAGAGAACTCTTTTATTTTCATCAAATACATCAAAGCACGCACACTCTCTACCACGCACACGGGGGTCCGGTTCTGTTTCTCCCCTCCTGAGCAGGTTCGGCCCAAATCCAGCAACTCTCAGGGCTAACATTTTTAGCAGCTCTTGCAGTATTTGGCCACATTGCTGCAGTGTTATTGAAGCTCTATCCAAGTTCTCGTGGGCTCTGAACACCACAGCTTCCATCATCACCAATGACACCTGCCCACTACGTTACCGACCTCTGACCTCTGACCTCGGCCATGTTTTCCTTTCTTATTTCTTTCTTCTTCAAACTGCTCCAGGCACCGCGTCGTTGTGTCGAAAAATTAACGAGGAAGTTGGAGTACTTCAGTACTATCAGGTTCATAGATGTAAATTCACAGGTTTGGCTGTAGCCCCGCCCACTTTTAACCGGTAAATGACCAAATACGGGGAGCCGAGAACGCAGCATTACACACAACTCAGAGCCTGTCAGGGAGGGGAGCTACTCACAGCTTCTTCAGGTTGGGCAGACCACTGAAGGCATTGTTGGAGATCACTTGCAGGCTGTTATTTTGTAAAAACCTGAGAGGGAGACACACACACACACACAGATTACTTTCATAATGTCCACGTGTCTAAAATCTAAAATTAGGGCTTCATTGGCGCACTCTGAATTTCTGGCTACAAGGATGTGATAATCAATCCCCCACAGAGACGTTGGAGTTTCATAAACCAATCTCTCTAAACCAACATTTCGCTTTTGCTATCTTGTCCAACAATCGCACAATGAATTCCGCCTCAAATCCAACGCTCTGTGTGTGTTTGTGTGTGTAAATAGTGACTTTCAGCGAAGACAAGCAGAAACAACGTGTTGCTCACACTCTCATCCTTCACCTACGGTGTGTGCGCGCGCCCACGTGTGTGTGCACGCTTGTGCGTCAGCACAAATGACGTCAGGAGGGCTGCGAGTGCTGCTGATCCTACTGGATTCCTGAGGGGAGGTTGCATGTGTTGAGCGTGTTTGGTAAGAGAGCCACAGAGCAGCAGAGGTCCTGACAGGTCCATTTGTCCAAAAAGTGCAAAAACGGGAGGACTGTCACAATCCTGCAGCCTCGGCTCAAAAAAAAAAAAACCCCAGAAAACAAAACAATAAAAGAAAACGCCAACTAGGTCTCCGCTCCCTCCAATGAGCCAGTGTGTTGTTACACAGTAAACTCATCAACCAGATGAGACTATAAAGCCTTAAGAGAGATACTTTAAAGCTGGTTTAGTAGAGAAATTATGGAGCAATTCAGCCGATAAATCTCCTGCCTGAGAGTCAAATGGGCAGCAAATTCTGACGATTTCTGCACGCATTGCCCTCCATGCAAAGAGAACGGATGAATTCCAACACGCTAAGCACTTTCTCAGGCCAGGGGGAGCGTCTTCATCAGTGTTTTGCATCATGCGGACGAGGCTTTTAGAGGACGGCGGAGGCCCTCGTCCTGCTTCGTCCTGCAATTAAAAGCGACGTCAGCGATTACGCAATCTGGCCCCAGCGAGGCCCGGGCTCCCTCCATTACGGGTCTGTGGGCCGAGCCCTGTTTAAACAGCTGTCAGGGCCTTTGGCCTCTCCGCATTTTTGACCCATGCTGCGTTTTAATTGCATCCCGGCCTTGACCTTTCTCGCTCAGGGTCTGTGCTGCTGCTCTCTCCTGCGTTTGGTTACTCATATTCACCTCTCCTCTCAACTGATGTCACCCTCTGGTTTGGTTGTGCTTTGGAGGGACCTTGAACCGCCATGGCTTTTCAAAGATCACCTTATATCAAGATACAGCAGCATAGGTTATTTCCTGCACTGTTAAAGAGACGTTAACAAGGATTAGATTACGCTGACTTGCCGCCAGGCAGCTGCGCAGGTGCGGGACTATGTCCAAATCTGCCAGGCTTACTTTGTATCACCTGTCAAGGTCGGGAAGAGGCGAATTTCATGTCCGCACAAACAAAACCACAACCAATCTGGCCTGGAATCCATCCAGAGCAGCTTTTAATGCTGAGGGGCTCCGAAGCAGACGAGTAGCGACACTGACTGGAACAAGGCAGGAAGCAGAACACTTGGTGGAGCATGACCCAGGCGCCATCCATCAACCATTCCAAGCTGTGATTCCACAGTTATTACTTACGTTAAAACACTTGCACATATGTGTGTGTGTGTGTGTGGGTGCGTGTGTGCACAAGGAGGGAAGTGCACTCACAGTCGCTCGAGTGAGGAGTACTCGGAGAAGATGGCGTCCGACAGCACACGGATCTGGTTGTTTTTCAGTGACCTGGAGCATGAAAAACAAAGAAAGAAGAAATAAGTGCCTGTAGCGGTCTGTGAGGGATCTGAACAAGTATTAACAGGTCCCCCGCAAACAACCAGGGACACCTAAAATAAAGAAATATGTTCTTCTCCTCTCCGATCCTGTGCTCCCCTTTGCACTGCTGAGCACACAGAGTGATAACCAGTGTGGCTCAGCTGACTCTGAGCGGATCTCTGGACTGGACAATATCACAACATCTCAATGAGACTCTCAGTGGCTCCACCGACACACACTCCATGAGCATCGTCACCATGCACTTCCTGTCATCTTCACATTTCTCGTCGCGACTTCTACGTCTCAAAGAGACAGTGGGACTTTCATCCTCTTACCCATTTTAGTCACTTTTTTCTAAACTTCAAAGGTGAAACGATGAAATAATGCCCCAAAAAGGAAACAAAAATAAATAAACACGCCCTGATAATGGTCAGAACCCAGACGGACGTTGTGCTCATCATCTGTCATCCACACAAGCATCACCGAACATTCACTTAGGATTCCAGGGACATTTGAGGGTTTCAAATCCTGATGTCCTCATCCCCTTCAGCACCATGGACAGCTGAAGTACTGAGACACTCAGTTGCTGGCCGCCAATCCCACCAACACTGAGGCATTCGTCAGAAAGTAAAGAAATTACCTCTCATGACCACATCAAGCAAACAAAGGGAAAAAGTTCTGACTCACTGCTCAGGCTCAACGCAAAGGCAGTGACAACGTGTGGCGGCTGAGCTGAATTCAAAGCCTCTGCACCTTCAAAGGAAGCCCAACTGGATTTAACCACAAAATATACAAAGAGAGGCAGATTAGCAAACAGCAGCTGCACCGCTTAGAATGCAAAATAAGGGAGGATAGGGGAAATTTGTCGAAAGAACAATGAAGTCGAAGAACTGTTTCTTCGCCCTCTTCAGAGCCGATGACGCGGTCTAGGGGCTCTGGCGTCATCTTGTTGATGTCGCGGATCAAAAGACGCGGCTCTTGCAACAAGGTGTCATCAAGACCCGGCCGGTGTGACATTAAGTCTGACTCACAGCCGGCGAGACACAATTCACAAGGTTTAATCTGGAGCCGAAGTGAAACACAAACAATTCAGCCTGACCGAGGGGGTGAGCAAACGTCAGCGGGAGGCTACCGTGCCCACGAGTAATGACCCGCCACGGAGGAACGGCGGCTCAAAAGCAAAACAATCAGCAGCGCTGTGATGTGTGAGTGAGTCAGTGTGAGAGTCGGTCAGCGTATATGTCAGTGAGTCCTCGTGTGTAAATGCAGAGTTGATTCCTGAAGCCAGGTGCTCAGGCAGATCACATTGTTCCTCCTCCGTAAAACAAAATAAAAACACCTGCAAATTCAGGCATTTCTCAACAAATTAGCGGAGAGCTAATGAGGGAAGGGCGAGAGAGGTTTGCAGCTGTTTGTCGACGTGGCAGAGTTCATCTGACTCACTCCTGACGTCACACCCATTAGATGATGATAATGCAGCTGGTGAAGCTCATCCTGCCTCCACATCACGGGACACACACACACACACACACACCTGAATGTGCGGTATAAAACATGAAGAGAACAAACGACAGACGAACAGCGAGAAATCTCATTAAGCTGAGGGAATCATTGAAAAATATTCCACCTTCTGCTCCCGTGCGCTGTTTTGTCTCGTTCACTTGTCCTCAGCTGAAATATTCTCCCTTCCTTTATTTTGTGACTTTGTGGTCAGTGTGAGGGAGAAAAGCGTGGAGACTTGTCATGTTTCACATCTTTTCAGTCCTGCCAAGCAAGACGGGGGCAATAACAATACCAACAACAACAACAGCAACAGGCGCTCGCTTCAAATCACTTAGTCTGCAGCAAGCTGCAGCAATTTGACTTTAAATCAGTCCAGCACATTGTTATTTCTCTTCAATTTGAAGCAAAGCTGCTTTTGGAGGTAGTAAAAATGCCGCTAACTCATTATTCGACTCCACAGCCACAAATTACGTATTCCATTTTGTAATGATGTTGTGTTCTCATTGTTGTCAATGAAATATCAAACACAGTTGGTTTTAAAATTAGGTCAACAGAGGCTCACTTTGATTCCATCTGGTGGAGAGACTGTTCCGGGGTGTGCGGGACGATAAGTGATGAACAAATTGCCTGCCGACGGGTTAATTGAGGGCTTGGGGAATGCAGAACAGACTCAAAAGTTTAGTGACAGGAGAGGCCGAAGGAGCGAGGATGACGAGGAGCATGGAGACTAATCAGAAGCACAACCCTGCCTGCTCGCAGCCTCACCTCCACTCTTCACCGCCCAGCCTGGCTCTCATGCAACTACACAGACACGCCTGAAAGCTGAAAAGGTCAGTTTAAGACAGTGTGCTGTCTGTGTGTGTGTGTGTGTGTGTGTGTGTGTGTGTGTGTGTGTGTGCGTGTGTGTGTGTGTGTGTGCTTGTGCACTGGTACCCTTTGACACCAATACACGGTGTACTGCCACCAAACAGGTCCCGTTACTAGATCCCTCTCTCTGGGACACACACACACACACTCTCTCTCTCTCTCTCTCTCACATGCACACACATGCCAACACACACAGAGAAATTGGACTTACAGCCAGGTCACATTCGGGGAGATCTGAGGAACATCTTGCAGGTTGACATCCACACACTCCACCACCGTCTCCTTACAGTCACAAGTGTCTGGATACTCCTGGAAGACTTAAAACACACACACACACACAGTGCAAAGTGTTGTTTTTGAATTTAACTGCAGCTACACTTTTCTCTTTCACTGTAGGAGGTGTCAGAAAACATTCCAGGTTAAAAGAGTGGAAAGGAAAAAAGGAGGAGAGGAGGACCGACAGGAGCAAAGCTGCCGGCAGGGAACTGAAGAGATTTCACAGCCGATTTGTACACAATCTGACTCAAAAGAGTTCAGCTGAGCGACAGCCTGAGGAGAGAACCTGGAAGATCCTTCTATTTATTACCAACTGTAGAGAATCCCAAAGACACACACACGCGCGCACACACAAACACTTACAGCAGCCGTCTCGAAAGGAAATGTTGACCAGGTTGACATTTTGACCAAACAGGTCCGCCCATCCAATGTTGTCACCTGAGAGAGGCAGAGACAGGGCGAGAGGAGAGGAAGAGAGGGGATGACAGGGAGAGACCAGAAGAGAGAGAAAGGGAAGGGAGGGAGAGAGAGTGAGTACAAGAGAAGGAGAGAGAGAGAGAGAGAGATTTTGATGGCCTTGCCATCTCAAATTTGTTGATTCTGGTTGTGGACCAGAGCAGTCGCTCCCCTTTGGGTTAGAATTGAAACGCAGTGATAAGAGGAGATCAGAAGAGAGCAACTCTGTGATGTTCAAAGATGTTTCCCACCCAGGTTGGAGCTGAAATGACACCTGGGGGAAGGTGGGCGAGACGCAAAATTCCACTCATCCTGAAAACACGGCCTGTCCTCACTCAGCGTGCACGGCGGCACCGCAGCAGGGCGCTGCTGTGCACGCGTACAAGGGCGCAGGTGGCAAACATCACTTCCACACACTTTGTGCCCAGAGCGGTTCAGGAGCGTGTTTTTCTTTTGCCCGACTGCCTTCTATTAAACAAAATATTGATTGTATAATTCTGAGCAATGGGGATCAGTGGCGTCTTTGAGTAAGGCAGGAAATTGCTTATTCTGTGTTCTCTGTGATGGCTAGGCCTTGTGAAAACATTTCATCTGTCGCTAAATACAGAGCCACGCCAACATCCAAAGCCCAGGCTCGGGCTAATCCCACCTCTGACACACAGTGCTGGAAAAGACAAAGCAGCAACGCACACTGTCGTCACCACACCAGCCAGACGGCTTTCCGTAAGAAGGTGTTAGCGACGCTTCGATGCACTTCGATGTCCCGACCTGCTAAATTTGTGCATGAAACAATGAGTCAGTTTCTACTGGCCCTACTTCAACCCGTGAGAAGAATGAAAAGCTGATTAGCGCTCATAATATCATCAAATCTGGTTCTCTATCCCCTTTAAGTCAATTACAGCGCTCGGCACATGTTCCCTGGCTGTGCGTGCCTTGGGTGGATCTGTTGGCTTTGGCGTTACTCCAGATGTGCATCAGGAGGGACGAGTGCGCCGAGCTGCTTTGGAGGAGGAGTGGTGTAATGGGCCTGTGGGACTAATACGACAACCCTAATTAAGATGTAAGACAAAGATTATTGTAGGCCTATATTTCTGTAGAAAATATTTTTAGTGCGCGAGACAATCCACTCCACCTCTGACCCGCGGGTAGCTTATTTAGAGTGCCGAAAATGGAGTGAGAAATTGGGGTAAAACTCTGGACTTATATGGGGAAAAACTGTACGCAGTGTGACACCCGCAGAATTCTGCAAAACCTCAGAACATTCCAAAGCATCAAAGGAGGAGAATCCACTCACACCGCTGGTGTCATAATTCACTGGGTGATAAAAACGGATCAAATCAACTTGGAGTCAAATGTCTACACCCTGCGCTGAATAACTCCAGGGAGCAGGTTAGGAGGAACATCTAAGTCCTGGGAGGAACACAGCCAAAGAAAGTAACCGCCCCAGCAAAACCCAAAATAGATTTTTTGATTTTTCTTTTGAACATTTAACAGCTTAAATTGCTTGGGTGAGGAAATATGTCGAGAAAACGAAATACTTAGAAATCTGAGGCGTCCACACTGACCGCAGTGCTGCTCGTCTCCTCCGTTGGGACAGTCTTTGTGTCCGTTACAGTGCAGAGCCTGGGGCAGGCACATGCTGCTGTTCCCACATGGAAAGTGGCCCAGAGGACAGCCGGCTTCATCTGCTCCCCCTCGGCCCGGAAGTGTGGACCCTGCTGGGGACAGAGACACCGGGGGGACCAGTAAACATCATGGGAGACTTGAGAGAAAAAGCTAATTCCATTTTCAAGTAGGTAAGTGATTTTGACATGTTAGCTGAAATAGAGATACAAGCGGGAAACAAGAGTGTGCCCGGCATAGAACCCTGTGGTGCACCAAGATTAAATTCAACATTGGTGGCCCATTTACTCATGCTAGCACATTAATCTGACGCTTTCATATTCAAGTAGGCAAAAATTCTATTCATGAAATAAACACAATTTTTTAAGTATTTAAATTACGTAATTTGTCAGATGGTAAGTTTTACTTTAGTGAGATCATTACAACTACGACTGTACTAAACACAAACGGAAATCCTGCTGAATGTACAGATGCTAAATGATGAAGATGAAGGCATTGTCCCGTTGCAGAAGATGGATTTATACATCTTGTATGCAATGAGTTTATGCACTTCCCTTCTCATTGCTGATTGGCTCTAAATAAATCATCCCTGTGAATTCACCTAGAATATAATCATCTTGGGTAAGAGTTTGGGATGAATTGGTGTGTGGAACACAAGTCATTTTAGTCGCATTTGGGTTCATTTCAGCTGTCTCTGTGCCACAACTGGTCCCGCTCACATCTAATTTACTTCATCATCGCTCGCCACGCTTTTGCTGGCTGGTCAAAACGAAATTCAAATTACTCGACATGTAATTAAACAAATTCGACAAATAGAACATCACCACCATTTCAAAAAACACACAGAATCTCTCGCACACAATGATACATGGAAAAGACAAGCAACCCTCAAGACAAGCTGTGCCAAAATGGTGTATATATATGATATCTGCATACGGCGTGTATTTTCCATGTGTTCCTTCCAAAATATTTACTTTGCTGATTGTGAGAGGCTGCTTGTTGCCTACTGCTGGATCACCGGACAGACTATCTAGAGGCACTTGTATTTAATTCAGTCTCATGAGAATGTGACATTAAAATGTATTCATCAGAAAAAAGAGGGGAGAAGTGTGTTTTAAGAGATTTAATCTCCCAGTAAAAACAGCCAGTGTTTTGAAAAGCCGCCTCATTCGTCACTAGACGGATAAAAACCTCAAAAATCACCGCAGGTCAGAATTTTTATTGCAGGCTTTGCAAAAACTGTTATGACAAGAGCGTGCCGCCGCCCAAGTACTTACGAAGTATCTCCTCAAAGCATAAAGCATGTGGTTGGACTTGGTGTTTACCGCCAATGATAACCTGACTTGTCAATGCCACTGTTGCACTTGGACCTCCACACAAAGTCACAGTACTATTTTTCTTTCTCTCCTTTTTTTTCCCCTCCAGCAGAAGCGAAGTGAGGAAACTGGGATGCTGGACAGACATCTGCCACCTCATATTCTGAGCATCTAAACATTTCGCATTCAAGCTGGAGCCCCCGTGACAACGAAACACACCTAAACACTCCGTCAACTGACACTATTCCGTGTTTAAGCCAATTTCGTTGCATTAACAAGCCAAACGTTGGATCATTTCGCATCATTGACCCTCGTACTAGGCATCATTGCTGAAATTTTACAGCCCCGGTGGAGATTGATGCTGACAGCTGCAGCTCATTAAAGACTCAGTCGCTCAGTGCTCAGCGGCAACCGCGAGGAGCTACGGTGTGTAAACAAGTATGGCTGTGTGATGGAGAGGAAACTATAATAGAAATAAACAAGATTAAATAAAAAAGATGCTATCCTGCCTGAGATTTCATCTCTGCTCAGCTG
>OMPJ01045702.1:4312-16544 GCA_900312935.1 Carapus acus | reverse complement strand
GCGCGCGCGCGCGCGCGCACACACACACACACACACACACTGTGGTTAATTGGGCAGAGTGGGCATGGAAAACACAGGTGCAGCCTCAAAGCCAAACCACAGGGGTGTAAACACAGATCTGAGGCTGGATTTAACCTTTGCCTGACGTTTCACTTGCTAAAACTATGCATCAGTATGATTAAAATTGTGTTTGCAGGGAGTAAAACAAAAGACATGGAATATGATCGACACCCTAAGTTACCCTTTTCACATTGAGTTCAATTCTTAATTCTACTTTGCGTCCTTTCCACAGTGATTCAAATCCTTGCAGGTCAAAGCCGCAGCTTATAAATACCTCTGTGACCAAACATTACCATTACGTCACCTTTAATGTTTGTGTGTATTCCTATTTGGTTTAGATTACAATTTACCACAGTTGCGAACAATGAGGTAACTTCCTATAAAAGTACAGTCACTTCCAGATTACAATATTTGACCCAGTTCTGGACTGGTTGAGAGAATAGAGCAGCTCTGGTCGCTCACCAGTAATTTCTTTTTCCCACTGGTCAGTATGATCTCAAACACAAAGCGCCTCCGGCTGACCTTCTGCACCTCTCGCACCGACTGCACCTGCCCGCGGGGTCGGGTGAGATACGAACAAGAACAGCGTCAGCGAGGACTCTGTCTCTAGCCTCACAAGCGGCAGTGAAGGGTGGAGGACTCACAGCATAGATGTAGTAATAACCTCTCAGGTGGGACTGCACAGAGAGGACAAGTGTGATGTCAGTGAGGAACAAGTTTAGAGTTCCTACCAGTACTGAAGCTCACGGCTCATGCGAGATTGACAATGAAGTAGAATTATAAACACACTATCTACTCACAGCGTTGCCATTTTTCTTCGTGTAGAAAAACAAGGTAGTGTTTTGGAGCCGGAACCAATACGTAGCCCAACGCATTTTCTGTTTTGAAATGGTAGAAAAATACCAAAAACTGGGCAAAAGCCACTCACATCTCTGGTAAACATCCAAACCAGTCTCATTCCCAAACTTTGACATCTTACCATAGTGTCTTTCCTTTTCTGAAGGAAGCCCTCAAACAGAATTTTGGTCCCATCCACGGACATGTCGTCCCTGAGGTAGCAAATCTCTGCTTTGTCCACCTGTATCAGCGGTTGGACTTCCTATTCCCACACACAGCAACAGTCAGCACTTCTCTATTCCACTGTGAAGAACTTCCAGCAACAGACACACACATACACATGCATATACAGTACTGTACATTGTTTCGCTGAGACAGATCATGCATCATGTTATGTTGCATTGAGGGACAATTGAAGACAGCTGTCCTAGCCATCCCCGGATGTCAAACTCTTGTTTTTTACAGCATGAGCTCAACCTGTAAAACACAAACACACACAAACACACACACACGGGACGCACGTGATGCCAGGTCGTACAATTCTTTATTGTAAATGCTGGAAAAGTCAATGAGAAGAAACATTTCAATAGTTTTAGTAGGGAGAAGTAGGCTGAAGGCTGTATTAATAGTATCACTTCTAGTTCTAAGGTGTCTTTATATTCATAAAAATATAGTACGAGGGATGACGCTCTATTTCGTATCAGAAAAATAAAAATGGAAGCTGACAGGCGCGAGTAACCCATGATGGAAATGCTGATAATACAAAAATACATGAAAAATATAAAGCTCTCGCTCTGATTCGCAGGCACTGAGAACCAGGCGGGCCAGAACACAAAAAAGGAAACAGGTTAATAAATTAACACATGAACACGTGTGGTGCACCCGTCAGTGTGGCATGAGGAGGCTCCTGGTCCGGGCAGTTACCAAACCATTGCAGACACTCCGCAGGAATACGTCCATATATTGCATATACACATCTACAAACAGATTTCCAGTCCCTTTTCACGCCAGCTCCGCGAATGGCTGCCCCTCGCTGAACCTCCGACCATCTCGGCAATAATACTGACCGAAGCGTGAGATGAGGAGGCGGATTGTTGGGTTAAAAACATCCTCAGGGTAGGCGGCACCGTGTCGGCAGTTTCTGGTTTGACTGGTGATGAGGAGGATGAGGAGTCAAATGCACCGTTTGGTGATGGGAACCAAAAAGGCAAACAATGGTCTTTAGTTTTTGAATACATCTCTATACAAAATGATTCTATGGGGATGATCTATGCTTGTTTGTTTGTTGCCCGTGGCGCTCTGTATGTGTTTGTGTGTGGGGGGAGCTATGGGCCCTGATTGGTTGTTCAGCCAGTCTTTAGTACTTCAGGCAGGAGGAGGAGGAGGAGGGAATAGATGAGGTGAGTGTGTGGGAGGAGAGAAAGGTCTCATGCTCGTGGTGGTCAGATCATCGCTGCTTGAGAAGAACTCTGTACATGGCGAAGCCCAGCACGGCGAAGACTGTGGCACCGACGCTGGCCCTCAGCCAGAAGGTGGAGTTCTTCAAGTCAGCCTGGGCCATGTGCCTGTTACACAGGAGACAGGGGAGGACGGGTTTGGTGAGAGAAACGCACAAATACATAAATAAATAAATAAATAGACAAACACGACCCCTAAACCATTAAGCTGACGCTGAGGCTTGCTGCCAAAGGACAACATAAATTTGTGAGCTGTGACACTAGGAGCCATGGCGGCAGCCTTGCTTCCGCCCTGAGTGTAAACATGCGACCGTGATAACTGTTGACACAGCTGAAAACAGGAAGACACGCTTTGTTTTCTGACTCGGCTGAATGAGGGTCAGACAAAGAGAGGAGCTGCTGGCTGAGCTGAGGACGCGCCTGAGAGGCACAGCAGACACACGCAGGTGGAGGAAGAGACGAGCAAGAACAGGGGAAGCATGGAGGAGAGGGAGAGGTATGACAACCGAGGTGCACGCGTTATATCGTATCTGTCCAGCAGGGGGCCTGCTACAAGCTACATGACAATCCTCCTTGCAGAACTGGGCGAGTCAGTGTTGAGGACGAACAGGTCAGTGTCCATCTAATAATAAACAGGTGTAAAAAGGCACAACCGGCCCCATAAATCTGTGGGTTCACTCTGGCGTGTCTATTCTTAAAAATAACATGCTCCTCATCTCCAACACAAAACATGAAGGGGAGTGGAAATACGCTCGATGCCTTCGTCTTAACTGGCTTTGCACATGCACAGTGGCTGCACACACACCTCCTCTGCCCCGTCAGATGTGTTATTTTGCCTTTACCTGGCTAAGAAGCCTCCACGTCACCTCCTGCTAGCTGGGGATGGCCGCACACGGCTGTAATCCTCACATTAAATCTCACAACATTAATGAAAGAAAGAAAAAACAAAACAAAACAAAAACACTACAGAGTCCTAAAAACCCCTAGTGTGCAAGTGCAACCACGGCCGAAACCCAAACTCTGCGGCGTGCACAACACAATGGCAGACCACACACACACACATACAGGATTCTTGTATATGAACACCAAAACAGAAAGAAAATCTAAGTATGCCAAATATTCATCCAGCATACCACATATAATATATGGCTTGCAAAATCCATGTTCATCTGTCCAAACACAGGAAAGTGTTGCCCGTGCTGACATGCAGCGAAATCGCCTACAGAGCCCTAAAGTGCTTTTAAGTTTGGATGAAACCACATTGAATTCCTGGAGCGCTTCGTCCTGCATGTGATGTTTCTGAGTTTAATCTTGGCAAAGGTCACCAGAGTGTGGGCCAGCCACAGTCTGGTGACCCACGTCTGATTCCAGCCGCTCCATCTACGGCTGCTGGCTTGAGTTACAGTCAAATGACTGGCAACTGATTCTGGAGGATGTGTGTGTGTGTTTGTGGACGTACGTGTGTGTGTGTCATTTCGTCTGCCGGAGCTTATAAATAGCTTCATCCACTCTGATGCGGATAAGGCGTGAGAGGGTTAATTGCCACGTCTGCGTTATTATCCATAGTTATTATCCTTACATTGACCTAATTAACAAGTCGTTGTTATGCGCTGAAATCAGCAAACACACACGCACACGCAAACGCACACAGCTGTCAATCTCAGTGCCATTCAATCCCTGCTCTGAGGTTTTGTGACTGCGCTAGTGTAAATGCAAATTGGCCGAGTCCACGCCCTGCTAGCATGGCGATGCATGGGGAATAAAGCACACAGCTGCCAGCAGAGGGAGGTGTTCTGGTAGGGATGCAGACATGGAAAAGGAGATGTGTGCGAAAAAAATAAATAAATAAAAACGATGAGGTGAGCCACAAACAGATTAGAAGAGGGTAAAGATGTGCAGGAGGAAGAGGCAGACGGGCAGCCACGTGTGTGAAGACCTATTGGGTGGAAATAAGGGACCAAAGGGAAGAGAGTAAAAGACAGGAAAAAATGGATGAAATGGGGAGAAATTGGTACAATGATGGCAGCATGAAATCACAAACAAAACGAGCACAGTTCAGAAATCCAAACCTGCCAGAGACTGAAACTGAAGCTTCAAATGCTCAACTTTGTGTTGTGTGGCGGAGTCGTCACACAGGATTCAAAGCATTTCAAATTAAAAGCCTCTGCGGCAGGTGTAGACTTCAGCATGAACACAAGCAGGACTGAAAATGTGCAGGTCACAGCAATCAATGACATTTTCATTTCCAACTGGCACAACACAAACTGATGGGTGTGCTTATGTTCTTCTTTCACTATGCAGGTAATGAGGGAGCTTGGGTGGGACTAATTTGTTGCATATCCACCTGGCGTCTAAGTGAGCAAACCCTTTTTCACAACAGCACCAAATCAGTCACCAAAGAGTCAAAACAGCCATGCAGCAGTGCATCAACTTAAGCTTTCACATTCTATTTCAAGCTCTGCATCCCAACAATCTTAACTGAGCTCAACATTTGGTCACAGCAGGTCAACACACACAAGCCAATCTGGTTTAATTATGATTTTAATTAACAGCATTTCGGGATGGTGGCGGTGTGTCGTGACAGAGCCATGCAGACAGTGAACTCTGCAGGCCCTTCGTATGCCGATTTTGAGTCTTTTTCTGTTACATTGGCCTTCTTGACATTTCGCAGGCCCCCAAGATGCCAATCAAAAAAAAATAAAAAGTCAGTTCACCGCTACACAGTCCTATCAAGAAGCCAAAAGCAGCCACATAGAGAATTAGGCGGGTACTGCAGGAGCACTAGGTTTGAGATGAGTCTTTTCCACACAAACACACACACACCCGCACACAGGTACCTCCCTGGCTAGCAGTCGGGGTGTTAGCTGGAACAGCAAGGCAGAGAGTTTGTTCACGCTTCCCTCTGCCAAGCGGTGCAGAGTGGAGGGGACGTGGCTGGAGCTGGAGTGGAGATTGAGACACACAGTGGCATCACCGCCGAACCAAAATGGCCGAGCCATAGCGCAAGTGATCACCGCGGGCTAGAGGGTGACAGGTCCAATAGCACTGAGGAATCAAGCGAAACCTTTGCCTGACTGAGGCTGTCTGGCAAGACACGGACCCCCGACAACCATCAACAGAGCAGCAAAGTATCATTTCACACCCACTGCACCTCTTTATGAGGTAGATGTCCGCTCTCAACTTGTCAAAATCTTTCAAATCAGAAACTAAAATCTATGCAAAACACTGCTAAGTCTGCTAACAATCCTCACTCTCCCGCTGGTGGATATGCAGCATTAACACGCTAACAGCGGTAAACAGGGTTAAACCACTATCTGGGTGTGAGCCATCCTATTGGCCCATACCATTAGGTGGCGCTAGGAGGGACACCGTGAGGGAGTGCTGGGGGGAGGAGTCTACGTTGCTATGCTATTTAGTATCAACCTGTGGTAAACGACTTGGATGATGTGGGCCTGAACGCTGCGCAGAAGGTCCAGCTTGAGGAGGTTCTGACAGAGGCAATAGGCGCACCTGTTGCAGGCGCACGCGTAGCGCTGACGGCTGTGGCTGCAGAGACACACACAAACACACACGCAAAGATGCGTGTATTTGCTCGGAGTGAGAAACCCACACATAAAGAGGAAAAGGAGGAGATGGTTGAGGACATGAAGCTGGTCTACTATAACCCACAACTATAAAACTGAGATGAGCCCTCACAGCTGCATCCATCCGCTAATCTACAGCGCAACTGACAGCAAGGGCAAGAAAATGTGAACAAAGGGCAAAGATGATGACGGATGGGGATTCTCTAGGGTAAAGAAAGAACAATGGCCGATTGTCATTTCAGCATTATGCGTTCGCTCAGGTGCCCGGCGAGAGAAAACAAGGCAGGACGCTTTGCCGTGCATTTTTGGTTGAAGGGTCACTTTTTGCTGCGATTCAGATTTATGAGCGCAATGTTTTCAAAAGGCGTTCATCAGCCACAGCGCAAACACAGACCCCGGTTGTGCCGAGGTCAGCACAGCTGGCGGTGATCAATCCTAGGAGCTGCCACGTCACATAGGACATACGGCTCCCTCTTTTAATCTGAGCCTTGACGTATTAAACTCAATTTTCCAGCCATCTAAACTTTCAATGATTCAAACAGCCTTTGACAGCTTGAGAGCCGCCGTCTTCGGGTCTCAGTGCAGATTTGTTGAAGCTATGAAAGCGATCGGGTGGTTTTAGCTGTGCTGTCTGACCTGTTCAATGGGGATTTTAGCACCTAGTAAGCGCCCATTTACAGCGCTGTGAGTGCACTTGAACTGGATTACAGCCCGTGTGAGGGACTTAAAAACACAGCACAGACCTCACAAAGTGTCTCGACTGGGCCCAAAAGACTGATACAAAGTTCTAATACTGAACGCACGTACGCAAGGAGACGGAAGAGGGAGTAACATATGTGAATCGAGTGTGTGAGGGCAGGCTACTCACGGGTACATGGCCATGGTGGTGAGTCTGGTGTAGATGTCTTTGATGGGCGCGTCTACGGTGTTGCACGTGAACGGCTGGGGTGGGTGGAGCTTGTGCTTGCGGCAGAACTCGTGCGGCGTGCTGTTGTGGTGCTGCCGCACCTCGGGCAGGTCGGCCTTGGCGGCGATCACCATGCATGGCGTCTTGCTGTCTATGAAGTATTGCTGTCGACCAGACACAGTTGGCGTTAGCGCACGGGCGGCGGCGGCGGCGCGCGTCTCGTCCGTGTGAGGCACTGCGGCGGTACGCACCTTGTACACTTTGGCGCAGTATTCGAAAGAGCTGGGGTTGTTGACGTCGTACACCAGGCAGACCACGTCACAGGCTAAGTCCCCCACAGATAGGAAATCAAAATCTGGCATCACCTCGTGGAGCTTGGGACATGAAGGACATAACAGACAGAACGTATGAGGGCCCAGTTTTGTGGTTGTGACGTCTGCGTCACTTTTATCACGTGGTGATCCGGGGAGCGAAGGAAAGGATTCCTCACCAGCAGGTATTTCTCCTGACCGTAGACATAGGAGGTGCTGATGGCATACAGGGACTTGTGGTCCTCTCTGATTTTCCTCTGTTGCTGTGGTAAGAGAGACATGACTCAAATTGACTCAAACAAACTTAATCACATCTGCATTATTTGCTCTTGTTGCATCTTAGTTTGGTCAGTTTGTATTCATAATCAAGATGCAGGACAACACAAAGTTTGAGGGCAGGAAACGAGAATTTTCTGTGTGAGTATTTGAATTTGAGAATATTCTGTGCGATTTTTCCAGAATAATCTGGTTTGGTCCCGGTCAAACCCTTGTTTGCCTACAGCCGAGCATGTGACTTAGCCTTCCGCCGCCTGAACGTCCACACTAGATGCTTCTCCATGCCTCACCACCCAGTGGATGTTGGTTCTCTTCTTAAAGTTCTCAAACCACCCATGACGAGCCTTGAATGATTCTTACAATACTGAACTTCCTGTTTCTTATAGTTCCAAGTCGTCACAGATAGAGCGAGCCGTCATAGATAGTGCGTAACCGTGCGTCACCTGGGTTGGTGTCACCAAGCACCACTCCTAACTCGGGTTTACGCTCAAATCCAATGAAAACATGGACCGAGATGGCTTGTATCTCAAAACACACAATGTTAGGTTGCTTGTATGTCAAGTACGACTATACATTCAACGACTTTTGCCATGAATGAAACAAAGTTTTCGAAATCTTTGGATAAGGATAAGTTGGTCACTACGTCTTTGACTCACACATCTGTGTTGACCCGACCTCTGCATTCCTAGAGTGGCTGTGCGTTTTCTGCTTCAATTTTTTCTTCACGTACCTGCAGATTCCTGCCCAGGAATGCCTGGAGGAAGCCGCTCTTTCCGCTGCTCTCGGCGCCAAGGACATTGCAGCGGAATACACTACGTTGGGTCTGTTTCTTCTGGAGGTCGATTCGTTTGTTGCGTGTCACTGAGCAAAAAAGAGTCACCATTTTCAGTGGGTGATGGAACAAGAGAGGCACGGTCGTATGCAATGCGTCATGGGAAATACTTTGCATACACATTGAGGTTCTATGAAAACAAAAAGACATGGGTCTTACCTGTAATGGCAGCTGCTTGGGACTCCTGCTCATAGATGATGGAGTAACCAAGGTAACCCAAGTATTCCAAACTCCGCTGCACATCCAGGTATGCTGTTAACCTGCGGGGGGGGGGCACGCAACAAACCCTGATCACACCGATGGATTCATGTGATCGACAACATTTTGAAAGAGCAGCTGTGAAAGTGTGAGTGCGAGTTCTCTGGACTTACGTCCACTGGGAGAGGTACCCCTGGTATGTAATCCATCCCTTCTCATTGGTGCAGACTGTGTTGTTGACGTCTGGACCCCAGGGCATGTAGGGAAACACTTTGAACAGATCCTTCACCTCCTCTGGTGACAGCGCACAGTCTCTATCCTAGAAAACACAGCGCCATATGGTTGGATACTTCATAGATCAACTGAGCGGATAGAACATACACTATGCGTTGTGACTTCAAAAACTGAAATGACATGCATATAGGGGTGGGTAAAAATATCGAAGAATCGATGCATCGAAATTATCTCCCCATCGATTCGATATCGATTCAGCACTACCGCTGAATCGATTCACCCCCTGGCGCAACATCTTGTGAATCGCGTTTTATATACAGAAGCTGCAGGCGTCCGCAACCACAAAATGGCAAGCGGTGGAAAGAGTTCCGATGTCTGGAATTACTTCCAGTTCCCACTTAAACAGGAAACAAAAGCAAAGTGGTGGGTAACTTGTGTCAAGCTGAACCGAGCGACAAGAGTAAAACGACAAATTTAACCCTAAGAATCGAAATCGAATCGAGAGGTTCCTTTCAATACCCAGCCCTAATAGGTAGCATTATTGTGTTAATGCTTTATATTCAAATGTTTTATTGCTCAGAAATGTTGTGAGTTACAACACAACTGCCGAGAGAAAAGAAATATAATTAGAGATTACATGCACATTAGTTTTAATACAGTACTGTCATATTTTTTTACTTTTGTATTCCATATTCAGTACACATTATTGTGCTAATTCATGCTATTGACAGATGTTTTAGTGCTAAAAAATGCTATGATATACCTTGGCTGTTCATATGGGCATAAAAAAAATATTTTGAAATTAAATTATCAACATTATCAATTATTTGTGCATTTCGACTTATTACTGAATTGATAGAGGTGTTAAAAACAATATCGAATCGAATTGTTACCCAAAGAATCGAAAAAAAGAATCGAATCGTGAGGTTCTTAACAATACCCAGCCCTACATGGATACGGCCAATAAAAGGAGAAGATTGGGAGGCCCACCTTGTCGTGTTTGTCAAAGACGCTCTGGAGGAAGAGGTAAGCGTTGTGGTTGAGCTCTGTGGTGCAGTCTGGAGGGATCTTGACCCTGGTACACACACAGAAATGGTAGTGAACATGGCTTTAATGATCTGCAGTATTGATTGGAGGGCACTGATTCAGTTAAAATGAGGGCAAAAAGTGTGCTTGAGACTTCATCAAGATTAGGAGACAGTTGGGAGATGGAACAGGGCCATTTAAAAAGAGACAGTCACAACAAAACTGGCAGTACAGCTGGACTCAGTTTGCAAAGTAAAGCACTATCACAATTTACATGCTCTGTGATGTACAGTATGTGATGAACACACCTTAACAAGGCAGGGACAACTAACCACATCAACAAATGTCTGAGGGGCAATGAGTTAGAGGTTTGGAATTCCTGTCATGCAGGAGAGAAACTGTCTCACAGGCGCGGTACTGAGCCGTCTCTGACAGACGGGATTTTAGAAATCGTTTGTTGTTTTTACGCACTTTGTTACCTTTATGCAACACCGCGACATTCAAAACAGAAAATTCTGATTCCCGCCATTTTCTTGATACATCTGCGCTACAAGCACACATCACCACCGCAAGAAGAACTCTGTCTTTACTGACAATATGAATGCTGAGACTACGGTGCACACCCATGGAATGAAACTTAATCTGTGAGGAACCATAACCGGAGTTTTATCATTCCTGCGAGTGAACAGTCATCTAGTCAATTAATTGGACATAACCTCTCACACATAATGGTCATTTCTACCTCTTACACTCATGCCGGCATTCCAACAGTTTCTGTGTATGCTGCTCTTGTTATGACAACAACCCACCACCTGGTAAAATACGGGGGGAACCAGTTCTCTGTGAGGACTCACATTGGGAACAGGTATTCCTGCGTGAGCTCTAAGTCGTCGTCATAGCCGAACCTCCTCAGCACGGTCCAGGTGGTCTCGTGTCGGCCTCGCTGTATGAAGAGCGTGTGCAGGAACAGGAAGCCTGAGCCACAGAACAGACAAAATGTGAGTGGTGGTGTTGGTTTCAGAGGTCAGAGAGGACAGAGAGGACAGTGATGACGTCTGCAGCCAATCGCCGAAGTCTTGACAGGACGGCAGCGTCCAGTGTGCTCGAAGAGCGACTGACCTTTCAGGGTGAGTCCGTTGTTCTTCACACCATCTGTCATGTTTCTCCTGACCACGTTCTTGACATCTTCCAGCGCCTGCGGTGCCAGCGGTGTATTGAAACACGTTCTCTGTACACACAGTGGCACACAAGGACAAGCACACAAGAGCGTTCGTCATCTGCGCCGCAGCTCCAGCACCTCCGCGTCAGGATTTCTACATTAGCTGACATTTCTTCATCGTGTCGCAGACGTTACCTGGAAGAAGTTCAGCTCGTTGTCATTGAGGATGCCATCGTTGTCCAGGTCTGACACTTTGAAGATTCTAGTTAAAGCCTTGATGCAAGAAGATTTCAGCTGCAGGTGAAGGAACGTGTTTATTTAGTTGGTTGTGCACACACACAAACACACATCAACATTCCATTTCCCTTCTATTTAAATACCCCACAGCTGACTAAAATCGTGACCTCTTTACCACTTTATATATAGCTTTACATCTACCTCCTTCTCCTCTGGGCAATACAAAGGGCCTGTTGGATGGAGAACAGCCTTCTGTGCGTAGTAGAAAAGCTCTGAGATGTTCTTCAGGTTTTTGGCTGAACACTGAGGAAGGACAGAGGGATGAAGGTAAAGATATATGGATACGTGACACATTTGGAAAGGATCGTGGAAAGTCATCCAGCTTGCTTTTAGCTGAAATTTATGGTGAAGTAATTTGGATTCTTCGATTCAGAATAAAGACGTGTATGTGCAGGCTTTGCATCATCTAGATCAGGGGTGTTAAACTCTTGTTCACCAAGGGCCACATCAGCATGGCGGTGGCCCTCAAAGGGCCAGATGACAATGGCAACTATTAAGAAGTTATAAATGTAATTGAGGTCAAATGTAAGATTAATCTATATATTGCTGAATATTAGAAATATTACAATTTTTATAATAGTTTATAATAAAATTAATTATCGTAAAATAATTTATAATCTAATTCATAATAATATTTTTTATATCAATATAATTTTACTTGTTCAGCTTACAAATATTCCATTTGCGTTGATGTAGAAATATGTCAGGTCTTTGCTATTGTTGTATCGCAGAATCTTGTATTGTATCAGGAAAAGACACCTGAATTAATCAACAATTACCAGTTAACAATCAAACTACAAGTCAACAATCTTGTTTCCTCACTTGGGCCGTGTTGTTATGTCTTGACAAACTGACATTTTATAAAGTGTGTGTCTTTTTGAGGCACAGCTGCATCACTTTACCAGTAACATGATCCACGTGCATTTTGGGAGATGTAGTTTGTGGGTCAATGCATTTTCAAATGAGGGGGAAACAGTCACTCATGCGCTCGAGGGCCACATAAAATGATCCAGCGGGCCGCATTTGGCCCCCGGGCCTTGAGTTTGACATCTAT
>OMPJ01045701.1:1723-18463 GCA_900312935.1 Carapus acus | reverse complement strand
AGTCCAAATTTTGCAGGTATGGAGTTATTTTCTAAGTGTGGCCGATTCCTCTGAGGCTTTGTACTGGTTGTTTGTCGGCCATCTTGGTTGTGGGCAGAAGAGAGGAACCTGGCACCCACCTGACACTTGACCTCCAGCTCCCTTATCTGCTCCTCCTTCAGCTTGGTGTCCATGCCCAGCTTCTTGCACTCCGTCTCCAGCTCTCTGATTCGGCCTCGAAGGGAGTCTGTGGACTCCACCCTGGCGGCGGGGCGAGATTGGCAAAGAAAAAATTCGTCAGCGAACGGATGGAGCCTGAAACCTCCACCCGATTCCAGGCATCCCCTCCCGGTGCGGTACCTGGTAGCGGCGGCTAAGGCTACGGCCCGGGCGGCGGTGGCCTCCTCCATCTTCTTCCTCTTCCTCTCCTCGGCCAGCTGCTTTTCGGCCAGCGCCCGGGCCTCCTGCTCCGCCTTCAGCCTCTTCTCCAGCTGCGAGATGGTCTGCTTGTCCTTCTGCTTGGCCTGCACGGCGCTGTGCAGCCTGCGGGGGGAGGGCAGGAGGACGTTAGCGCACATCGGAACGGGGAAAACCAAATTTTTTATTTTTTTTTTGGCAGCGTGGCTCACTTGTTCTGCAGCAGCTCATTGTCCTGGCGGAGCTGGCCCAGTTCGGAGCGCAGGCTGCGGTCCTGGCTGCTCAGCGAGGACAGCTGACTCCGAAGCTCCGCCTCCAACTGCCGGTTGGCCTGCAGGTCGGCCTTCAGGCGCTTCACGTCCTGCTCCAGCCTTTTGGGGGAGAGAGAGAGAGGAAAGGTTGGCGAACAAGTTAGCCTAAGGCGGGGGGTCGGCAATCCACAGCTCCAGAGCTGCATGTGGCTCTTTAGCGCCGCCCTGGTGGCACCCTGGAGCTTTTTCAAAAATGTATGAAAATGGAAATAGATGGAGGGAAAAAAAATTTTTTTTTTCTATTTTTAGCTTCACTGTGCTCTCTGTAGGAGAACAAACATCACACAAATATTCTTGATGTATTCCAATGCTGTAAAAATCTATATATTATAAATATAGTATCTACATAATTAAATACTATATGTAATACATTATATTTTCGATATAGTAGGGTATACTATAATATACTATACTATATCATAGTATGCTATTATTAGAATGAATAATACTATACTATTATAAGAACTATATACTTTACTCCTAATAGTGTACAGTAGTATGCCATATAAAGTATACTATCATACTATCAATATAACATCATATATACATAATATACATAAAACATAATATACAGAAGATATAACATCTTCTGAATATAGATATATTTTTATACTTTTCTTTTTTTTCTTAAATGCACCAGAACTTTGCACCTAATTTTCACTACACAATGTGAATTACCGAAAAGACAAAAAAGATAAAGATTGCCTGATTAATATTACTAATATACACACTTACAGCATGTGTTGTCGTCATTATGAGGCTTATACAAGGCTTTTAATTTTTTGGACAGATTTGATTTTTTTTTTTTTTTTGTCAAATATTGTTCTCTCAACATTTTAGGTTGCCAACCTCTGGCTTAAAGTAACGAAGGAGAAACTAACAGAAGGATGGATGGAGTGGCGCCGGGTTGGACTGGGAACGCATCAGAGACGTCAGACACGTTACACACTCGCACGCACACACGCCAAACTCATGACTCCCGTTGGCTCTCGAACATCCACCAATCAGTCAGCCCCGATCGCTCAAACAACAGCCTCCGCCCGTTAGTTTCGCCTCTTTTACCGCCGTTTCTATCGCGACGGCGGTCACGCAGCACCATGTGACCTCGGCCTCGGCTGTCACTAACTGAAATGCGGCTTCTCGTGGAGGCGATGACGCCGTCTTGGTCTTAACGGCCCGATTTTGCGGTGTGGTGAGGACATTTTGATGGCTACGTTTTGAGAGACGGCGGAGGTTGGGTTCCGCTAAACATCTGCGAACATCAACATGGATGTCCTCTCTTACCGGATGAGAGCGTCTGGTTTGCCCAGCTGATTGTTGGGGATGCAGTTGTCCACGGGATCCTTCTGCCCCTTGCCCGCCCCCTTCTGCTTCCGCTCGTTCTTATTGGACGAGGCGCCCTGCGGCAAACTCCCGTTGGTGGAGGTGTGGTTCCGTGGAGAGGAGTTTGAAACGTTGCCCCCGCCTCCGCCGGAGTTTTTGTAGTTCTTGCCCGAGCCCCCAGTGTCTTCCTTGGCGGCGTCGGTGTGTGTGTGCTCCCCTGCGAGTTCGTTGTTCAGTCTCTTCCCGCCAACGCAGTTCTCAATGTATTCCGTCTCCTGGAGTTTGGAGTCCATTGCGTGTATAATACTGTTATTATTGATCCCCACTGTGTGCTGCTTCTTGCCCTCGCGCTCCTTGGCCGCGCTCTCCTTCCCTTTCTCCCGGTACTCCAGCTCTGGCAAGGGGACGGGCCCGCATTTCTTTCCGGGGGGCGCTCCGTTTTGGGAGACGGCCGAGGCCTCCACATCTGCGACTCCTTTAGAAGCGGCTGTGGGGGAACAAAAGGGAGACAATGAGATCGGATGGGCACCAAGACGATGGGGTACCCGACGTCTGTCTGTAAGGGTCGTGGCACTTTCGGGGGTGGTTTTGTGGGACGGAGACGCCTGAGGGGATGGGTAAGCGTCTCTGGGTAAGGACGGATGCCACAGGGCTGCTAATCGAGGACAATTTCAGAGTAACATGAAAAATCCACCAGTCAATGGCAAAGGTAATGTGGATAGATCACACACGGCATTAGAAAAATACCCGTTAGCATATCGTCCAACCCCACTATGAAATTTGTCATTTGATTGGCTCATGTCACCCAAAACATCATGTGGATCTGTCGCTACCTACATCCTCCAGAAAAAAAGATGGCTACTGCAAGTTGATGGACTCACAGGCAGCCGAGTCAATTGCTTAGAGGCTAAGCTAACCACTGTACCACCATCGCACGCTTGTTGGGCTCTATCTGTCAATGTGAGCTAGCCTTTACTTTACTGGAGATGGGAAACGGCATTAAGATAAGAATACCAACATGTATAGCACTTTCACTTACTGTATTTTCTTTCTTTGACTCTCTCTTTGACTTTTGAAAGTAGCTAGCAAGTCAAACGAATGCGAGTACCCCTCTTCTAAAGAGTTCCAACGCCCTGCCGTCATTATTCGCGGTGCATTTGTACTTGCGTACGCTCCTCACCCTCCTCCGCCTCTCGCTCCGTCCTCTGTGGCATCTGCTGCTCGGGCGGCAAGGCCTGCTGCAGCAGCTGCATGTAGAAATCGTTCTCCTTCTGCACCTCCTTCTGTTTCCGCAGCCGCATCTTGTAGCTGACGTAGCTCTTGAAGCCGAAGCCCAGGGTGACCACCGGGTAGCCGATACTGAGAGGGAAGAAAGGGAAAGGGAGGAGAGGGGTCAGGGAAGACGCCGGGGTCTGCGGCGGGTGCGGAGGAGCTCAAAGATCTTGTTTACCAGTGAGCGGCGAAGGGTCGGCACAGGTCTACGTGAAAGTTCTTCAGGTCTTTGAAGCGGATGGCGGCTTCTATGTACACAAAGAGGATCCACAGCGAGACGGTGGGTAGGCAGACTCCTCTCTCTGCAAAAAGGCGACAGGCAAAGCACAATTTCAAAGACCTCTCCAGAAAGTCGATGTACTTTCATGTCCTCTAGTGGGTAAAAGTGTCTGAACGTCAGATAGAAAATAAATAAAGAATCGCGAGGGAGACGGGGACAAACCTGTGTGCCAGACGTACTGGACCCATACGTATGTGCTGGCGGCAAAGAACAGCCATTGAACGGGGATGAAGAGGAGGCAGATGATGTCTGATGTAAATGCCACACACACAAAAAAGACCGAGAATGCCTGGAGGCAGAGAGAAGAGAGGGACAATTAAAAAAAAAAAAAAAAAACGGCAATTTGGAGGCACCACCACATTTCTGCTGTTCACCTGAACCGTTAACAGGGTACAAAACTATTAAAGCCACCAAAAAGTAAAGACGAGGCCAAAACAAACAGAAAATTCGAAGAGGAAAGGTGTCTTCGATGTTCTGATAGAGGATACGGGGTTCTCCCTATGTTGTCAATGGACGCAACACGTGGAAACAACATGTTAAAGAAATAAAATGGTTGGAACCTTCTTAACATTTAGAAAGTGGAGAAAAATGTGCAGTGAAAACATGTTGGGACGTGTCCCGTGCTTTTGGCAGGATTTTTAGAGTGTAGCAAACCCTCCTTACTCGCCGCCGGGAGCATCAACTTCCATGTTTCTATATCGAGACACGTTTTCAAATGGATGAAGTGAAGTATTCTTACCAGGCCCTGGTATCTAAAGGAGTCGTAGACGCTTCGGATGAATAGCCAGAAGGGCCACAGGTACTCGAATCTGAACTCCAGCACAAAGTCAGCCAGCAGAACCAACACCCACACCACCATGAACTTCAGATAAAGGAATGTACTGCAGAAGAGGGAGAAAAATAGACAGGGATCAGCCAAGGAGACAGAGAGAGGCGATATCTCCTTCATGACACATTGAGCTTACACACATCAGGTTTATTCTGGTGTGTTTATGCCCCACTTTGGGAGGTGTGACCTCCAGCTGCCACTAGGAGATTGAAAACTCATTCAAAACAGAGATGCACGTTCATGAGAATTACAATTTGCTCTATTTTTACACTTTACAACTACTGTGCATTTGATACCGAACACGTGTCTTTAGGGTTGAGGTTTGCGAGTGTGTTTGTGTGTGTGTGCGTGTGTGTGTGAGGGGGAAAGGCCGTTTCATGCATGGACATGTTACTTTGTGCACAGCTGTTCTTCATCTGTCATCAATCACCGCACGGCACAAACCAGGGGGGGTCAAAACTACCGAAAAGAAATTCGAACGCATCAGCAACCACAACACTGGATCAATTTAGCATTTTAATCGCGATTTTGCGGTCTTGAGGTGTGTTTTTTTTGTTAAGGAATTCTGTCAGCAAGAGCAGAAGAGGCGTAAGGAAGCCCTCTCCGCAGCACCCCGACAATCAAAACGAGCGCCCCCCACCTACCCCCACCACCGACAGGGTTGCTGTCACAATTCAACTCCACAATAATCCAGACACAAAACATAATCCTCATTCTCTCCCTGAATAAAAATAAATAAATGTCATCGCATCGGAATGCGTTGCGCCGCATCGCTAATGTCAACCACCACCTCGGGCTACGGAATTCGAACCACAATTCGCAATTAAGTGGCTAGCCCGGAGCCAGACACCGAGGTAGCGTCGGGGGCCTTTTGATACGCTACGAACGGGAGCGCGATCGCGTCCATTTGCGCGCCCGATCGCGGGTCAATAAATGCGCACGGGGCCGGCGGTCTGCGGGGTGTGTGTGTGTGTAAATTGGCCGGGGCGCCATTGTTCCCCCGGTCCCTCCAGAGCCGCTTTTCGTACCTGCTATATATACCCTCAGTGATTCGGTTCCGTTTCAACGGCCGTCGGAGTTTGCTGCAGTCCGCATTGCGCCGCTTCATCCTCCCCCTGTTGATTCACCTGTAGTCTCGGTCCGGTAGCTGCGCAGTGGGGAATTTCATACGGTCGCCCCAATACACGCGCTCGCTCAATTATCCACCATTGTTGTTGTTTTATGCACATGAAACAAAGAAATAAATAAAAACAGTCTGCGGAAGGCCCTCCCACTTTCACGACGCGCTACGTCACGCGTTTTACGTCCAACGTCACCACGGCGTCGGCACGGCGCATGCGGTGTGAGTTCCCGCCCCCTCCTGGCCACTCGACATGCTAGCCCACATTTACTTATAAGTTATTTTGTTGATTCCTCTCTGTCAACGGTGAGTGTTTATACGTGAAATTACGCTAATGTGTCATTTTGTGCTGTGCTGTGTGTAACGGCCCTAGTAAGACCACGGAATGTGTAGGAGAGTGGGATACGTTACGTTGGAAAGACGCCCATGCTCCAGCTAGCCACGCTTGTTTTCGCTTCTGCTCAAGTTGGTGCTCAAGGTAAACTTGGTATAAACTTCACCAGACCGCTCCTCACTGTCACTCTACTACACCATTAATGATCATAATCAAAGTTAAAGATTCGTTAGAACACAGTCGTTAAGTACAGTATGGCGCATTTTAACTCATCGACCAAATCGACCTCTGGAAATCGTCAATATAAACCCAAATGATGACGTCCGTTGCCGTGGTTGCATTATGATCTGATTATTTATTTGTCATCCCAGTGGAGAAGGGAAACAGACGGCGGCAGCAGCACAGGGGGAAAGTTGTAGGTCGTAGAACAAGATGCGACACACTTAAGTTAGGTAGACACCATTAACCACTCCGGATTATTCACGCCTGCATGTGTAGATTGTGGTGTATTATGTACTAGATTCAATGTATTACATTTCATCACACCACATGCCAACAACTGGTTAAATATATTATTTAGCGTTAAGGACTGCATCATTTAGTCCACTCCCACTGTCCTTGTTGTCCGACAAAAAGTATAATCGTACCTAAATGCAGGATCCCAAAATTCAGTTTCTCAATGCAGTCTCATCATGTGAAGTCAAATGTTTACTTGTGTTTCAACAGATGACACACCCCATTGAGACTGGAGAGAAAATGATCCCATCTCCTGAAGTAGAAGAGGAAAAACAACCCCCAGAGGAAAATGAGGGGGAACCAGGAGACCAAGACCAAGAAGAGAACCAAGTCATTGCAGATAACGAGCAAGAGAAGGAAGAGGTGCAAGATGAACCAGCCCCCCAAAGCCCAGATACGCCTGCGGACAATCAGCCTGAAGAGAAAAAGGAGCCAGCAGTTCTGAACCTCAACAATGAGGTGGTGAAGATGAGGAAAGAGGTAAAGAGAGTGAGGGCGCTCGTCATTAGGAAGCTGACACGTCAGATCTCTGCACTGAGGAAGAAAAAGGGGAATGAGACAGAAGTCGAGAGGAACAAGAGACGGGCAGACAGACTGCTGCAGGAGATTCATTCCATGAAGGCCCTGGTACCGGACATGGTTAGTATTTGTTTTCATTTCCTTTCCATTTTACAGAATCTGAACTATTGCTTACAGACTTATTTGTTTCGTTTGATGATTTCACAGGAATCCTAAATAATTGGATGATTCAATGGTCATGTGTTTTGGTTTTATTTCAAAATCACCCAATTAATTTAAGTTTCATCCGAATTTGTAGGTGACCAAAACAGCCCTACAGAAGAATCTGGACTTTCAGCAGGTGTGCAAAAACCCCAAATGTAGTAGTTCTGACCGGGCTGTCGCCCGCATCGCCACTCACCCACAGTTCAACAAGAAGGTGGAAGCCATCAAAGCAGCAGTGAAGGCCTTCAAAGAAGATAGAGGGAAGAATGGAAAGCAAGCGCGGAAAAAGGAAAAGGTGGAAAAAGAAGCCGAAAAGATAAATCTGCAGATACCTGACGCCGTCGAGAAGGAAGAAAGTGACATGGGTGAGGACGAGGAGGAACATTCGTCAACTGAAGAACCGGAAGTCTACTGTCCGCCTGACAGTCCTGTCCTTGTTGAAGGAGATTGTTCTCCAAAGGACCTTGTTGAGAGTTCTGCTGCAGATGCGTCACAAGAGGGAGGAAACGAAAAACCTCCGGCCGAGTCTGCCGATTGTCAGAATAAAGAGATACAAAAGGCTAAGAAGGTGACACCAGCATCTGCAAATGACCATCAAGAGAAGGAGTCGTTAAAAAAGAAACCACAATCTAAACCCCCTGAAAAGAAACCTAAAGTTAAAAGTGCACCAAAAGTGCATCAGCAGAAAGGTAAGGCGGCAGAAGAGAGTGATTTAGAGTCGTTGGATGATGAACCGAAAGAATATTTTGACGACAGCACAGAGGAGCGATTCCTCAAGCAGTCCTCCCAGTCTGAGGACAGCGATGATGACTTCTTTGTGGGAAAAGTCAGCAAATTTAAGAAGAAGAAGAAGAAAAATGTTGATGAGGGGGTGAAAGTGGAAAACAAAAAGAAGGTTAACACAGATATGAGCACAGACAAGGGCCAGAGTGAGCTTGACGAGCTGGAGTCCAGGCTGAAGGCAAGATCAACCAAGATGGAATCTGTTTTCTGTTCCTCCCTCTCGGGGTCCAAAGCCGGAGGAGGTGCAAGAAGGGGAAGGGGTCGAGGGGGAGCTCCATTCAGGGGCCATGGAGGCCAGAAAGACAGGAGACATTTGGGCGAAGCACCCAGGCCCGAGGTACAGCAGAAAGGACAAAATAGAAATGACCACAGTAAGCCTCACTCCGAAGGTAGACGTCATGAATCCCAGGAAAGGGGCTCCACGTTTGGGGGCAGAGGGAGAGGACGCGGCAGAGACATTGTGAGTCAAAAGGACCCGAAAAGAGCAGATGTGTTTTCCAATCCGGCACACCGGCCGGCACTGCATCCTTCCTGGGAAGCTAGTAAGAAGAGAAAGGAGCAACAAGGCCAAATCATGGCTTTCCAGGGGAAGAAGATCAAGTTCGATGATGATGATTGAATGTTTATTTTTACATAAAGACTGCAGACCTTTGATTTTAAAGGGTTGCCTGGCATATCACCATTGGTATAAATCTTCTATAATAATGACATTTTGTAGTGAGCAGAAGTGCAAGGAGTCACTGAGGTAGTGACAGACAATAAAACAATATATTTGAATTTTAGATATGACATATCTATATATTGTTCAAATACCATGGGTCCTCAAATGCAACAGTCACATACAATGCACAATAAACAGGTTTAAGCCTGTAAAGTGCATGTTTCAGTTAAACAAATCATGTCGGTATTCTGTCTCATGGTTGGTATTTATATGTTTGGACTTTTGTAATTCCCTTTCTCACACTGTACCAATACATTACATAGCATCGATGTTGTTACCATGTAAATATGTGTAGAAGAAATCGGAAAATGAGGCAGTAGTTCTAAGTGTATCGCACCCTGTATTCTGAATCTTTTCTGTGTGCGTTTTCAGCAAAATCCCACCACAACAAGTTGTATGGGAGTCTCAAGGTTCTTCATTCAATTATCACAAACGTGATTGTTTGAGTTGACAATAAAACTTTTATTTGCAGTCTGTCTTAATTATTTGTGTTTGCATTACAAATTCAACCGCCTGAAAAAGTCAGCATATCTAATACACACTAAAGTAAACAGTGTCTGTTGTTTTTAGCAATGACGTCATTACGCGTACACGCTGGCGCGTATCATCGCTGAGTGAAAACAGCTTGTGTAATTTAAAGGTACCCCGGGAAATCGGGCCCTCGCAAACATGTAACAGTTGCAGGTCGAATGCAAATCAACGCGTCACAGACTGAGATTACGCATTAATATTTCGTGCTCAAGAGCTGCCTTTGAATATTACGCGGCGAATACGTGGTGGCAGGAACAATAACAGTGGAGATAGCAGCGTCCCTGAATGCACAGGGGGTGTGGCTGAAAAGCTAGCTGCGGGGTTAAGCTAGTCGTTGCTTCGCCATGGCGCAGACCTCTGGTCAAGCGAGCTCAGGTAAAAAAAAATTTACGCATATAACGTGCAATGACTTAACATGTTGTTTTGAAGACATTTAAGAGTAAGAAACAAGGGACACAAAACGTTCAGGGACAGAGGGTGAATTAGTCGCTGTTAAGCAAAGGGCTCTAGGTTAGCAACGTTAGCAAGTGCGAGCTATAAGCCCTCTAACCGTGGCGTTAGCTATCGGTTTTAGTGTACATGAAACGACATAAAGCGAAATAGAAATGAAATATAGCTACAACCTTCGTTTTTAAAGACATCATTCCTCCCTCGAGTGCTCCATGCCACCTTTAACCGTTGTTTGTGTGTAAGCGTTGGTGCTAGTATGGTTGCTTCGAATTCATACTGATATTGTGTCTTCACCTAAGATATTTACTCCCAACAGTGAATGTAAATGTATTGACAATTGATGTAGAATTGTCATGGAATTGAATGTTAGATGCTAGAATGTCATAGTTAAGTTGAAGAGCGATATAGATGAACTACAATGTTTCAAAAGATATGCTAATGAAGCGCCTCCGAGGGTTTCTTATTGACCAATCAGAAGCCGAGATTGGGAGATTGAAAGCCGTATTGAGCATTGAGCAGAAGGAGGCATGGCCAATTACCAACCCTATATACTTAGATTATTGAAGACTTTTTCTCTCTTTGCACCACATCAGTCTTCACAGTGCTGCAGAAATTGCACTATAGCTTTCCATATATGTATGTTGAACTTAAGGCAGCTGTTTTAAAACGTATTAACAGCAAAGTTTCTTCACACTTTCAACCATTATCTTCTAGCGCCCACCACCAGTGGCTCGGAGCCTTTGCCCAAGAAGAGGCAAGACTCCTCACTCGCTGCGCTGGCCCGAAGGTTTTTGAGGCTCTTCTGCACTTCCGATGGTGTACTGGATCTAAGAAACGCCACTCAAGAGCTCAACGTCCCTCTTAGACGTCTCTACGATATCACCAATGTACTGCAGAGTATTGGTTTCATCAAAAAGGATTCTCCATGCAAAATCTCTTGGCTGTAAGTCACTCGATGAACACAAGTGCCTGCATCAAATTGATTACATGCTGTATTCATCACACTTGTCTCAGTTGATTGTCAATAATTAATCCAGATTGTTTTTATCTGGTAATATCCATGCTTATTGTATCGATCAATCTAATGCTGAACCCTTCATGTCTAATTGTATTTGCACAGGGGCAATGCGGGTGGAGTGGTTGATCAGATGATGCAGATTCTCATCGACGAGGAGAAACAGCTGGATGAGCTTATCCAGTCCTGCACACAACAGATCTACCAACTATATGCAAATGAAGCGACTGCAAAATATCCTTTACTTGTTGTTTCAGATTTTTTTTGACCAACTCTCTTGGAGAGGAATGATCTGCAGCACAAAACAATTGATACCGCCACCTAGACCAAGGGTCGGCAACCTTTAACACCCAAAAAGCCATCCAGACTTGCTTACTACAATAAACAAAACGCTGCAAATCGTTTCAGCACCTCCCCTCTGTACAGCCACCGCACTCATTACGCAGCTGTATTAAGTTAGTTTCATCTTTGCGCAGGACTGTAACCTGTCCTCTTCGAGGCCTCAACCGGGTGAAGTGTGTGTGTGTGGGAGGGTGCGCGACTATTGTCTATTTATTTTTCCAAGCCGACCCCTGACCTAGACAATCAGAAGTAATTGTATGTTTCTGTGTGTGGACAAAACTGTCTGACAGACTGCTACATTTCCTTGACCCTATCATTCACGTATGCTTATGTGACCTATGAAGACTTGCAAAGTATCCCGAGTCTGAAGGACGAGACGGTCCTCGTGATTAAAGCACCTCAGTGGACGCTGCTAGAGGTCTCAGACCCACAAGAGGTACACTGGTTACTGTATTACCAGCAGAGTATTGCAGCCACTGACTACAACAAAAGCGCTAAATAACACTCTTTGGAGTCAATCTATGACATGCAAACCTTCAATTTGTGATTATACTTTCTGTGTACACGGGTCAGGTATACTTGGTATGCAGAAGCCATTGCAGAACATCCATTTGATTGACTTTGGTAATCAACAGCGTAGTTCATGAATGCTGTCTGCTCTAAGTACTCTCCTGGTTTATATCGATCCAAAAGTCAACATGCAGCCCCGCTATTGTTCGAGATCTTCTAAGAGGTCTTGGAACGAATACAAAAACATTTGACTCAACAGGAGCATTACGCTAAGTTCCTTATCAATTTGCCCATTTTCAGAACTTCCAGATCTACCTCAAGAGCACCAAGGGGCCCATAGACGTGTTTGTAGGCTCTGAGGACCATCTCCCGGATGGAGCGGCAGACGACACCCACCCCTCCTGCAGCAGAACCTTCCCCGATCCACCTCCGAGCAGGAGGGACGATTCCCCGGCAGCGAGTCCAGTCTTCGCCCAACCGCCCTCTGAAGGTGAGGTGTTGTTGTTTATTATTATTAGCATCGTCGTCATCGATGTTACATTAGCTCTCACAAAGGGGGGATATTAACGGAGAGCATCGACAAGGAACCTCTCTGTCGTAAAATGTTGCAGTGGATTTGCAATGCAGCCGTTAAAAGGAATGTTTCTCACAGCCGCCGCCTTCTGTAAAATCTCAGATCTGAGAAATGGCTGCGCACATAACGGCAGATAGTCAAGTCTCTGATGCAGCTGAGTGCCGGAACTCTACAAAGTCTGCAGACTGCAGAGTGTCTCCTGGCCTTATTAATCTTGGAAGTTCATTCTCCACTTTCAAACCCGTCCACACTAAGAAGAAGGAGCGCGATACTTTGCCGCTGCGCTAGCTGCCAAAGTCTAGTGAGCAGCTTTCCTCCCACAGATAAATTAAAGTCATGATAACTATAAAAGAGTCTTAAAAAGTCTTAAGCATGTTGAAGCAATTCTTGTGAAACTTGCCGTGTCTTTCTCTGCTTCTTCTCCTTTCAGACCATTAGGACAGGGGCCCTGTTATGAACAAATTAACCACGTTCTCCGCGCCCAGATTATGTGGAGTGTCATCACATCTGCATAATTCTGTAAACTAGACTGTTTTGAATGAGCATTAGACACAAAAACAGTCGAATTGCAATGTATTGCAGTCGGTTGCAGTGTATTGCAGTATTCTCCACGCTGCGTGTCGTTTCTATTAAGCTCTATGTAATACACTCCACACACACACACTCCTCCCTATCTCACTTCATCTGTTTTGGTATCCAGAGTGGAGGTGAATCCAATCACAAATATTGATAAAATTCAAAACATCTGGTTGCATCACAAGCTCACCGAGTCTGCGTTGTCTGTCGGCTAAATTGTGTCGTCAATACCTCTGTCAAAATGCTAATTTTGAGAATTTTATGAATAGCTCGGCTTATCTTTGCCCCGCTATCAAATCTGCTGTCAGCCAGATAGCAAAGCGGGACCTTATCTTAGCAGGTTATCCAGCTTTTAAAGCTAACGTCAATCTGCCCCTGTCTTATCCGCCGTATCCTTTTGTCTTATCTGCCGTGTGGTTTCGCCTCATCTGTTTTGGGATGATCTTGTCTGGCGGCGATACCGATATTTTGAGGAGTAACCGTGTTTCCAAGTCTAACTTTTGAGCGATCGCAGCCCTCGTCCATCTGTCTCAGCGGCCCGGGGACTTTGTCTTATAGCGGAGTGGCACATCTATCTCACAGTTTGAGAGGAGAGGGCGATGGGCATATTCTCCTCCATGTTTTCATTTCCGAGTTGCACAAGTTTTCTAGTACTTCATCAGTATTTGTACGTTATATACGGTTACCTTTTGGTTGAAGTGGGATTTGTGTGTGAAGAGAGGGCACTGAAGTGCAGCTTTTATGAAATAGTGGTGCAATCCATCATCTCAAGCAATGAAAGATTTGCTTGTCCTCTCGATCTATGCTGTTGTGGAAGTAGCGAGAGGTGAAGCCAGGAGAAATATTTACATGGAGCGTTGTACGGCGCGCTCTCCTTGACTTGATTTGCTCTCTTTCTTATCATTTGCCTTTAGCACACGCAGGATTTGTACACAGTTTGATAAAGTGTACAACGGCGTGCGCTAAATCTCCCGAGCCTGACAGTTAGTGTGATTGTGCAGCTGTCTGACAAATTAAGTATTTGCTCTGAAACTACATGTGCAGTCATATATCACAGATAATTCAGTGCAGGTGGATATTTTCCCCTGTCAGGCTTTTTCCTTTTTGTCAGCACAAAAACGTCTCCTGTGTTGTCGGAGATCTGCATGAGCTGTTGACTACCATCTGTTAGTGCGAGTAGACGGTGTGTGCGGACGCAAACTTTATCTAGCTTTGTTTGTCCCCAGCACAGGGTAAGAAAATGTGTTGTGGCACTTCAGTTTTATTAACTCTGATAAAATAATCTATCACCACCCTCATAAATGGGTTCATTACAATGTTTAAAAAAAGGAAAAAGATGGATTGTGCCTGCTTGTCATCAATAATGTGCACCAGTCAGTATTTTTCAATGTATATAGTACTGTAGATACCTATCAAAAGTGTGATAGTGGCAAATGAAGTATTTGCAAAGTGAAATATTTCTCATTACTAGTCACTTTCATGACAAATGGTAAATAACATTGTCGTTGGAGGTAATTAGAATTGTGAGGCGCTACCTCAGAGTGGCCTCTGCATTTTGTTATTCATCCATTTCTTTTCTCAAAGTACACAGTCGAGTTTACTTTATATACAGTGCTATGAGAAATATCCGACCACGATGCAGTGCATAGGACCGGCCACTAGAAGGCGCCTTGATCCCAGAATGGCGCAACCGAAGTCATCCCGCCGCAATCCACTGTACAGTACATTATTTTTGGAATGATGAGCTCATGAGCAATTCACCTCAAACCTTTCTAAAAGATGGCTGCCAGAAGTCCAAGGTCATCGGACCAGGAATGTATTCAGAACCTGTCGACCAAATCCGACAAAAAATGAAGAAAAGCTATTTAACCCCTGCAATTATGAAATTAACAAATCAATTCCAAAACAATCCCCGACACATGACATCATGTCCAGTTAATAACGCTGCGGTTTGAAATGAAAAGCTTTGGGTCAAGCGCTTGAAGAAGGTCCGGAGTGAATTTGAATCTTCTTACACTTGTGAGCGATGATGCTTTTAGAAATGTGTGTGTGTTGGTGTGTGCCTGTGCGCACACACACACGTGACTCTTTGTCCAGCTCGGTGTGCGTCTGCTGTCCTTGCGCGAACACGCCCGTGTCGTTGTTTGTGTGCGTGTCCGTGCTTGAATGACATCATTGTCTCTCCTGACCTGATTACCAGTCCTTAAGGCCAACCTCATTTATCTTAACCGAGATAACCGTGTTGGGCCTGGTTGTCAGGCAGGCTTATCTGACGGGGGGCAACCTGTTTATGAAATCGTTTGCTAAGTCGAAGGAGCGCATGAGTGTTTCTTTAGTTGCAACTGTGAAGTTAGAATCCACAGAAACTCAACAAGAATGTGAAAATAGTTTTTAAAAAATTGATGCGTAAGGTGTTTACCGGCTGAGGTAATGACTCGGTATGAGCCGACTCTGCCTTTACTCTCACCTCATGGGAACTTCCTCCTACATAGATCCCATATAGAACCCTCTTCTTGCCTCTTTGTCTGATCCACACCATCAAAAACGAGAAAGAAAAAAGGAAAAAACCCAGCAGCGCACCCTCAGCATAATGATGTAATCCACCGAGAGCCCGCACTACCCGCCGCCGCCCATAGATGGCAGTGTTGCACCTCGAAATCCGCCTTGAACCCGGTCAACCCAGTCCCTCCTCAACACTGGCACACTTGTTTAAGTTCATGGAGAGTCACTGGATCACCTCTGTTATTGATTCACGCGTGTTTCTGTTGTTTTTTCACCCCTCCATGCCACACAGGCTTGATTTGCACATAAAAAAAGCAAAGTGAATATTGGATTTGGTCGTATTGAATTAGTCCTGACGTCAGCCTGGCCCCGTCTCAAGAGGGCTTAGTTAAAGATCAGTCGATACAGCTGCCAATCCGCTGATCAATGGGGTCGATGGAGTTTCATTTTTAGAGTGCTTTTCCTTGTCACCTACAAGCAAAGTGAGATGCATTAGACTTTTACATCACGCCACACGCAGACGGGCTGAGAGACTCGGACCAGACCAAGTCACCACGCAGGTTTACTCCCTGAAAAGATGGCAGAGGTGACCGGGAGCGGGTCCACCCCGAAAAATCTCCACAGATTGGCTCAGGTGTCCCTCCGCCCAGATCGAGGCACCGTTTCAGCGCCGCGCCGGGCTCTCCTCGGTGGGTTTGGACGGCGGTAAACGCGCCCAGGCAGGGACAGAGAGCGGAAACAGGAGAGGGTTAAAGAGGGAGCATGGAGAGAGAGAGAGAGAGGGAGCGATGGAGAGAGAGACTCTACTACGTCTCCCTCATTGGCTGCCGCGCGCACGCCATCTTTTCACGTGGCGACTTCCTCGGCCAGTCAGCGGCGCTCGCCACATTTTTGGGGCTTGTGAATGAGAGGAGTGGTAGGAGAGCGCGAGCGGCGAGGGCGCTGCGATTCATCTGTTGCTCTCCGCCGCGCCGTGAGACGACAAAGGCGCACCTGATCAACACATAACTTGTGTTACTTTTTGCACAGATATTCAACCACGGGCTCCCAGACACGCCTCCAGTTCTGGCAGCATGCTCCAAATTTTCCGGAGGCTGCGCCACTTTTATCTAGATTTATCTGCGAATGCTCCACATGGGAGGGACTTGTCTTGTAGGCCAGTGCGACCTTTGACCTCTACTGAGGCCTCACAGCCAGCTGAGCTGTGTCTTGCAAATTTCTGCTCTGGTTGATTGAAGTCTCGGCCATTATTTCATGAAGTGGTGTCTTGATTTTGGACAAAGAAATAAAGCACAGAAAAGTGGAGCAGGTATTTCTAGCAAATTTCTGGTCTGATTGACTGATGTCCTACCCACTATTTTGCAAAGCGGTCTCTGATTTTGGACAAAGAAATACGGAGAAGCGGAGCAGGTATTCTGCTGAGAGCTCAACCAAAACAACACCCCCACAGACGCGACCACCAGTTGCTTTTCTAATCTCGAGCGCGGAGCGAGCCGGATCAATTTTCTGTTCCTTGTCTGCCAAATCTATTCTGGAGGTCAGTGATGCGGATGGAGCTTTCCAGAAAGCGATTTCCCCTCCGTCGCCGCGCCTTCAGGGGCTCGTCTCCGCGTCGGTTGACCCCTCGCCCCC
>OMPJ01045700.1:0-24145 GCA_900312935.1 Carapus acus | reverse complement strand
TCCTCTCGCCTTTTGTCCTCTATGACGCCGGCTGGTTTACACGTTCACTCATCACTACGAGATTTACGATACAATGGCTCACATTTTGCATATATCTGTGCATTATACCATATTTTCTTTTTTTAAACGATGTAAATTCAAATCTCCAACACCTAGCTAGGGGTGAGGGGAGGGAAGGAAGAAGAGGCGGGTTCTGAGAAGAGGAGAGACAAAGTGGAGGAAAGTAGGGGAGGAAAGAAGGTGACGGAGGAAGTGGTCGGTCGGCTGCCGATCAAGGAGGAAGTTCAGCAGCGCGTCTCGTAGATGCCCGAGCGGCCAATGTAGCGAACCCATTTGATGACGTCGTGGTCACTGTAGTTCAGTTTGGACTCAAAGACCTTCAGATAGCGAACCTTCAGGCCAGAGGGGGCGAAGGGGACCTGCATGGAGGCGGGAAGAGGAGCACCGTCAGGGCCTGCTGGGAAGCTTAAGCCACGCATACACGCACGCACGCACACACACAAACCTCAAAGTTCATGGAGATGGGAGGCCGCGCCCACTTCTTCTTGTCATTGGTGGGCAGCAGCTCGATCTCTGCGCTAATCTGGGACTCCTTCATCCCAGCCATGCGTTTGATCCTGCAGGGGAGGGGGGTCAAATGTTGAGTCAACAGATAAATGCCATGACGCAACACCCACTGACCAGGACGTCCCAGGGCCCTGTTGCCACTCACTTCCAGACGATGGCGTTCTCGCTGGCCTTGTACTTGGCCTTCCCCTTCATGCAGATGACCTGCACTCCACTGGTGTTAAGCGGCGTGGGGATGCGCACCTGAGGAGCCAAACATGGTCGACACGTTCAGACAGCAAACGCTACCGAAAACCAGAGGCAACTTTGTCCGACGCCAGCTCACCTCGATCTTCTGGGCCAGCAGGGAGGGTTTGAAGTTAGACTTGATGACCACCTTGACCTCAAGCTTGGTGCGACCCACCTCCCGCACCAAAGGAATGACCCGGAACGGCAGGATGATGTCTTTAGTGGTGCGATACCTGTGGGCACAGGGACGTGCAGGACGGCACAAAGCGTTCAGGGGACGCAGAGAGAGGGGAGGACAGTTGGGGAGATGCGGGAGGGGGGTAACTCACCTCATCAATTCGTACTCTCCGTCAGGGGGGATGAAGCTGATGCTGCGCTCAGAGTCGAACTTGCTGAGGCGAACGCACTGGTGGAAGGTGCAGTCGTCGATGGCGATGGACTGCTTCCCACTGCGCGCACGCACATGCACGCACACGCACACACACACACAAGATGGGAGCTTCAACAAAGGATGGCCACTAACCGCCCCCCAACACACACCCCATACATCCCCTACACATCCAATATACCCCCCATGGGCCAAAGTATACTAACAAACAAAACGAACATGGACGCAAACAAACACAAACTGCTCGGACCACAACATGGCAGCCTGGTTGAGGTTAATGGCACAGGCGAGGGCCACAGTTACTGGGTGTTTGGGTTAGAGGTCAAAAGTCAGGCAATAAAACAAACACAAGGGCCAACCAACCAGTCTACCACAGCTAGGGGGCAGCACTGGGACCAATTAGAGGCCGACAGAAGAGCAGCATGAAATGTGCAAGCTGGCAGGAAACGCCTGGAGATAGTCGGTGTGCTGCAGCCTGAGGACAAGACAGGCGGGAGGGTGTGTGTGGTATGTGGGTGCGTGGTTGTGTAGGTGTGTGCGTGCGTGTGTTTGTGCGTGTCTGAGGTAGGGGGCTTGTCAGTACAGTACCTTCCTCCCCCTAAATCACTGAGGTACAGCACATAGAAAAGAGAGGGAAAGAAAGAGAGAGGCATCCAAAGGAAAGGAAAATTAAAATGAATAAGGAAACACTACAACACTCACGACTCTCTTCCCTCTCACACACACACACACACAGACAGACAAACGGCGAACAGGCGTGACAAGTGTCGGGTGGGACTTTCTGTTGCTTACCTCTTTCCCGCGTCGTCCGAGGCTCCGCCTTTTCCCTGCTTGTCAATGACGATCTTATCATTCATGCCAAACTTGCACTCGGGCATACCGCTCAGGTAGCTCTTCATCACCACGCGGCCCGACACGTGGGCGCTCAAGACCTGGCCTGTGGCGGGAGTACGAGGATTGGCCGATTAAGAAAAGGTGCGACTGGTGCTCTACATCTGGTAGACTCCTGAATAATTCAGGAGAGGAGCTGCGGGGCGGCGCCACACCTTGAGGCGACATGAGCAGGTTGACGCTCTCCAACACGTCCAGAAAGAGCTCGTTGCGGCGATACTTGATGCCTTCGCGGCGCCAGCCGATCTGCCCAGTCACCTGGCTGGTGATCTGTGACTGCTCCTCCTTCGTCTGCGCCACAAAGGTGAGGAGAAAAACAGGTCAGAATCAGCGCAGGTACAAGGAACCATGGCCGCACGCTTTACTTACCTGGTGCTGAGTCCCCATGTGTTCGGGTAAAGTGATGGATGGACGGAGGGCAGACAGGCATGGAGGAGAGAAGACTTCAGTATAAACAGCAGAAAAACACACAGCACAAACATCTCCCCAGAAGCCAAACGGTGCCTTCATGTTCTCAGAGCTCCTGAATAAACAACGACCCACAAAATGTCCGCCAAGCCCATGCTCACCTGCCCCTTGATGCCCTGCTGGGTGATAAAGGTCTTCAGAGCGCCCGTCTCTGAGTTCTGAGGGTAGCCAAAGTCCAGGATCTCTGCACGCACGAGCATGCACACACAGATAAATGTTAGCCAAATGAGGTAGAACAGAGTGAATCCAGGAAAAAGCAGCAACTGCCCCTCCCATCCTACAACGCCCCCCCCATCTCCCTCAACCCACCATCCAGCAGCTCGTAGATCAGCACAAAGTTGTTCTTGATGTTCTCCTCGCTGATCTTGCCGAAGTACGCCGTCATGACGTCACACATCTTGTAGAGGAACTCGAACACCATGGCAGCGTTGACATTCTGCTTGGTGACAGCTGCCAGCCAGATGTTGGACCGCTTCACGTGGAAGAAGCTGGTGCGGGCGATGTTGGTCACTGGCGACCGGACCTGCTGCCGAGCGTGGATCACGTTCACTCGGAAGGCGTCCACCGCATTGCGTCTGGGTAGGAGCGAGGAGAGAAGACCAAGACGTCAGAGACCTGGCGACAAGCGCACAAACGCCACAGAGTCAGGGCGCACAAACGGAGCTCAGCCTGGACCACTGGGCTCCAAAACTCATCTTAGTGCCGGCCTCCTCGCAACCTCCACACAGGGACCACAGCAAACCAGCCCCAAGCAACAATTTGCATCAACAAAAACGTCAAGGCGACGCAAAAAGAATAGTGCGTTGTGGGAGCAAGGGTCATCCCAGCAGGAGGTGTGTGAAATAAAGGGTCACGGCCTCTATCGAGACGATGCCATGACCAAGTGCATCTCTTGTCCAAAAAATTTGGGGAAGAGGCCCGATCAATGTGTGTGTAACTGCTGTCCAGGGACAGCTGAGGATAATCCAAACCAGGATATCAGTAGGCCAGGACAATGTGACCAGGACCAGGACTTGGATCTGTGCTCCTGAGAGCTTCAAACTAACTGTTAAATTCAAAGTACCTCCTCAGACCCTCTGACGTCTGAAGATAGTGTTGATTATTCACTCTCCCATTAACTAATCAGCTGATCTTCAGAGGCTCTGCTGCTTTTGACCCAATGGATGTCATGACAAATAAAGAGGTGATTTAATAGTAAAAAAAAGGAAAAAAGTCAAACAGAAACATGCGCACACAAGCTTCTAAACTCGCTGGAAGGAACCCATGGCCGTCAGAGGCAGCCGCTGCAATACATGCCGTGTCCACGAGGGAAAACAGCTGTTAGCACCAACAGAGGACACACACAAACATACAATGAATTTGGTCCATAAAATTCAAGGTTTGTTTTTTTTCCAGGGCAACCTTACGTCCACTCGACCTTACATAACCCCCGAGAGAGAGTGAAGAAATGAGAGAGAAGGAGAAAAACACCCCGAATCCATTTCCCTTTTAGGCAGGGGATCCGGGCCCGGAGAGACGTCCGGGCTAATCGGGCCCCTGCTGCTCATGCTCAGTCAATCTACATGCTCGGGTACTGCTGGAGCCGACGATGAGGCTTCAGTACGCCGGAGGAGGGTGGTGGTGGGGGCTGATTAGTGTCTGATTAGGGAGAGGAGGCTGGTACACGTCAGCAGCTGGAGGTTTCCAGACCATGGGGTCAAGTGACTCATGCTGGCGGTGCTCAGAGGACATGCACACTGCAGGGCGGTGTGAGGGGCCTGGGGGGTCAGATTGGTGGTGGATGGGTGGAGGAGATGGGGGTGAGGGGAGGTCATGCTGACAGGTTGGAGCTTCTCTTACCTATTCCTACAGGGGCCGAGATGGACAGATGGAAAGTGGTGGTAAAAAAAGATAAGAGAGGGGAAAAAAAAGGAGGAGGTAAAAAGGAGGAAAGACAAAAATGCACCACGACATTTTCGTGCATCATGTATACTGACGGAGCGGATCACATGGTGTGTATGTGTGCGTGAGAGTGTGTGTGATGACGCTGCCCTTTTGCCATCTGTTTCAGCGCCATACACTTGGTCGCCGTGCCTGTTGCCCAACGTCGCCGCAGTGGTGGTCAGCACGCTGTGACGCAGAGGCAAAAAGGGGCAAACGACAGAACACACGCGTGTATGACAACACAGGACAAATGCAGGTGATCATGAGTGATACTGCAGCATCCACCGGGGCGTGTTGTGGCAAAACATGACCGACCTGCAGAGAGTGATATCCTGAGTGACCCCCTCACACAGCTGATGGAGACCTGAACCCCGAGTAAGAATTTTTGGGAGGAACACAGATTGTGACTGGCTGAAATTTCTCCTTGTTGCCATTGTTAGGAACAAAACAAAATAGAAAATCTCCATTTGGACCAGCAAAAACAAAGTGACCACACAGACTCACTCAACCGCAAACGACTGTGCTAATTTGAACATTTCAACCATTTGAAAATGTCAGGAGCTGAGGGAAACCTCTTCCTCTGCTATCAGGAAAAAAAGATAGGAGACAAGGACACTAAACTGTTTAAGTAATTTTGCTTCAGATTTCAACAATTTGCCTTTGTGTGCAGACTAAACAAAATTTTTTTACTCTGAAAAACAAGCACGGTCTAAGTAACAACGAATGCGAGGCACATTACTACCAAAACCAAAATGGATGAAAACAGATGAAACGTCGGCAAGACGTTTGTAAAGTGACGCAAAGGTAACGACTGCGTCTGGGCTGCTGTCAGACAGTGGGTGGCGTTTAATTAAAGGCTCAATGTGTCAAGTTAAACAATGATTAAGTCAGATGGGAAACAGCCGAGGCAAACATGTTCGCATCCAGTCCAAACAGAAGCAGAAAAGGAATCTGCAGGGAGGGAATATGACTGTTTTGCGGTTTGAAAAACAACACGGAGTGGAAAAACAACACATAGTGAACCTTGAATCCCTGCTGGGGGTTGACCTGGAAGAACTTCGCATAATAACTAATTACCAGAGAATCTGCTGTTTACATAAAAACTGGACCTTCGCATGGAGGGAGTGACTGAGATCTGTTTCTAAACAAATCACTGAATAACTGCTACACTCGAAATACAGTTCTTATCTTCTGGTAGAGACCCGATAAGTAGACAATCAGACGGCAGGGCGAATAATTATGCTGATGAAGGAACATCTGGCTCCATGGTCACACTGCAGAAAGCTTTGCCCACTCAGCTGCAACCCTTCCATTGTCCAACAGACAAATGCTGCTGCTGGAATTAACCCCACGTCCCTCAATGCCTGGCAGCCACTCTACCATACATCACGACTACATCGCCTTCAAGACAGTGGCCAGCGTGGAGAAGGGTAAAGAATCAGCGAGGTCCTACCCAATATCATCGCGGTACACCCGGGAGATCAGCACCTCCCCCTTGTGGTTATAGATGAACAGTCCCCCAATCATTGCGGCTGCTCTTCACTCCCAACTGGCCATGGTGCAACTTAACTCCACCTGAGAAGAGAGGGAGGAGACAACAGAAAGATTTCAGGAAGGAAACCAAACAGGAAACACTGGCAAAGAAGAAGAGAAGTGAAAGCTGAGGAGAGAGGGAGTGACCCACATTACAGGGAGACATTTGTCCCTCTCATCCGCTCCATCCTCACACCATTGCACTGCCAAAGTGGCGCGCGCACACACACACACTGCAGCTGGTCCTCCGTGGTGACTCATTTGTGTTACACACATATGTGCATAGATGAATGCGTGCTTGCAAGCACGCACACACAATGAACCAATGAATGTTACCGCCACTGACACGCACAGCGGATTCCTTTTTTCTTTCCACCCTGAGATTAGCAGCAGATTAGCAGGTTCCCTCCACCACTAACACGGCAAAATCCATTCATTTCCCTTCGCTGTTCCCTTATCGTTAAATAACGCGACCCCGAATTAATGAGCTTGTAACCGCAGCTATCCTAAAATGCTTAAAAATGTGAAACAACGGCGCTGACCATTGTGTTTGCTCGTCTTTTGGCTGTTGGTGACCGATGAAGATTCTGGAAGTCATCGGGATGGAGCGCATGCCTGGAATTCCTCCAAAACACACAGAGGCCGTACAACGGACACACACTGTGCTCGAGGGGCTGCGGGACGCACAATGTCAAAACTCGTTGAAATAATCCATATTTACCTGCAAGGCTCGCCATTGTTGAGCATCGACTAGCTACTCACAGCGGCGAGACCTTAACCGCCAAATTCGTCCTTTTACCGGACCGAGTCAAGATGTCTGCTTAGCCGGGCCGATTCCTAACGCTCATCATTTTCTCAGCGATTGCATAGTAGTTAACCCATCATCGTCAGTTCGGTTTAATGGATGAGCGTGTTTTAAACAATTTTCAGAAATAGGAGCGCCACTGGATGCTTGACCTTCAGCTAAAATGAGTGATGGAGGATCCCAGCAGACGCAGCTAATCTCACTTAGCCGCACTCAGCCTGCTAGCGGGCACAATGCTACAAATGTGACTTCCGGTCAGACAATTAGCCGCACTAACTGAAGAGACAAATTCAACAAATGGCAAGTGCGAGAAACGAACGAGGGCTCCTGCGTCCATCGGTGATGCTACGGCGCTAAAAAAACGAAAAAAGTGGGATGTTTATGCTTTGCGGCTTTGTGTCAAGGTACAAACCGCAGCTCAAGTAGACTAGCTAGATTTAGCTTAGCGGACTTCGCTAACCCCGCTACAGCTAGCACCCCCCGCCCCCTACACACACCGGTCCCCCGAGCCAGACCGCTTTTTTTCTACTCCAAAGTCAACAACGAGCTGCTTTGTTCCATCCGCAGTACGAACGAATAACGCTTCTACGGCCCGTGGCGATGAAATTACCCGTGTTCTGTCGCGGACAGCGCCGGTGAGCCGCTTCTCTGTGATTAGCCGGGGTGGTAGCGTCGGGACTCAGTTGATTCCCCCTCCGCTCTCCCTTCGTCGGAGTCTGTCAGCTGACCCCGCGACGTCCGCCGCCACAGGAAAAGGCGCGGCAGCAGCAGGCTCGGCCGCACCCAGGCCTGCCCGAGATAAACCCGGCGGGCCGGCGAAGGGAGGTCCGTCCGCCTAACGGTTAATTATTAACGGTCATCTGTTGTGTCCTTAGCCCCAATTAGAATGCTTTTAATTCCGGAGAGTTAACATTTGGCACAGGCAAACTGGGTGGGAGTATGTCCGCTTCATTATGCTCAGTGCCTGTTCTCTTTGGACTGGGGTGTTGTTATATCAAAATCTGATCAAGTTTTGCTTATCCTGTCTTCATAAGACTCCGTATGTAGTCCACTAAATGACGTTTCGCACATTTATTCATGTCCCAGTAGATAAACTTGTATATACTCTGGGGTGAGCATACTATTAGATACACACACACCTCACGCACACACAAACACACACACACATTTGTGTGCCAGATGGCCCAACCTTGACATTCCTTCTACTGGACAGTCTGCATTTCTTTGCTTTTAGAGGCAAATATGACCTCAAACATCATGAAAACAAATTCAAAAGTGAAAACTTATGTCTGTCTCCATGGAGACACTCTACCCGAAACACAAACACTCACTGGGGATATAACACAAGCAGAGTCGAAATTAAGTCATAAAACTATATTTATAAATAAAAACACAATTTTTGATAGAAGGGTAGTGTGAAAGACATGGAAAGAAATTTTCCACTATACATTATCACAAGACAGAGGCTGAAAATGCTCTGGTTAGCAGATGGAACTGTGCAGATGCAGTGTAAAAACAACTCCAAGCCAGATGCTGATGTTAAGTGTTGGGAAAATAAGTTGTGACCAACTACATATATAATAAAGCAAATGCAGCTCTTAAAAGGCGGATTGTAAATCTCTTGCACTACATACTTTTTTTCTCTCTTAAGTCAAGCAACCATTTAAAAAAAATCTGAATAAAGGTTACGTGTTAGTGTTCGTTTCAGCTTTGTGTCAGCTTCTGTTGTTAAGAGGTCAGCAAATGGTAGTTAAAAAGGGAAGGCGAATGTGCCTCTCTCTGTCTAAACTTCCCTCCACCGGCTTATCTACAGTAAAATGCTGGTGGGATGCAGATGAGGCAGGCGGAGAGGAGGCCCCCACTGAATGAAGAACAAATCTGTGTGGAAAAAGTGCTGAGTCAGTTTCCCTTGCTGTCTGTTTCCACAGCCGTCCTCCTATGTTTGCTTTGCGTTTTGGCCCAACAAAAACTCTTCTGAGGGGCGGGAAGCTGAAGAAGGCGCTTTGGTTCCATCTTGAGGGGTTTCTTCACTGAAGAAAGTATCGCCACTGCGACGAGGGAAAAAAGCAAGAGGAGGAGAGCAGATTTCCTCTCTTGAGAAAAAGATGACTTCGCTGCGTCTCTGTTTTCGGCTTCCATCTTTCTCTCCTCCTTCCATCCGATCCCACTGCAATGCCCTCAGAGACCGCCCCTACTTGCTACTGCATGTGCCGCCCAGAGGCTGCGTCACATCACGTCGACAAAGAATTCCCCTGCATTTCCCACTGCCATACGCAGCGACTGGCGTGAGGCGGTGAGTTCAGGAGGAACGGCGGCGAGATCTCTGCCCAGCGGGGCACCAGGGGCCGCTGTGGACAGGTGTGGGGGCTGCGGGGGCAGGCCAGGGGGGCCGTACACCAGGCCAGGACCGTAGGCCATCGTGTGGGAGTTGGCGCTGCGGTGGCTGAGGGAGCTGCGGATGCTGCGTTCACTGGGGGGCGCTAGAGAGCGCTCACTGGAGGCCCTGTGGCTCCTGACCTCTGTTTCGCTGCCACTGCCACCAGATTTGCGGCCTTCGTTCTTGCTGCAGTTTGAGCCGCTACTTCCTGCAGGAGGGCAGGGAGAGGGGAAGGGAGAGAGAGGGCTGTAAACATCGCACCGCTCTGTGTGGATTTTTTTTAAAAATCTGGAGCAAACTGGATCTGTGATTCATGACAATCTGAAAATGAAGCTTTGTGAGGCCTCTTGTCAGTGTATGAAACATTGTTGTAGCCAATCACAGTGCTGTCGCGCACCAGGGGAGGATAAGACAGTTCCACCATTTAGTTGTCTTAAGTTGAAGCAAATAAACATCAACCCCACATCAATTTACCCACTTAGATATCAAACCCCTGCACATCAATATGTTTCCAGACTAGTGATTGTGGTCCTCCCGCCATGAGGTGGCTCATTGGCAGTACTCACCACTATGCTGGCTGCCTGCGCTGCCAACACCGGGCCCCCCGTGGAATGGTTGAGGCAGGTCGTACGGGTGTGGGATGGGGAACTGGTATGGAAGGGCCATGGGCCAGGGGGCTGCCCCTGGGTGGGGCAGAGGGGGGAGGGTGTCCTGGTCTGAGGCGCCCCCGCTTGAGCCGTCATGGTCGTGCAGGGAGAGGTGTGTCATGTCTGACGGAGACGAGCAGATGGAAATAGCAGTTGTGATGATGACAATGATAACAGATCCTCTCCACGTTAAGGCTGGACGTCTACTTACTTCCGCAAAGGTCTCCAAATATGTAGTAGCACTGCTCGGAGAAGGTGATCTTGTTGACTGTGTGTCGGATGTAGCCGGCCTTCAGTAGGTTGCTGGCGTACTTGCGGGCTTCGCGGCGATCTGAGAACCCCTCCACATGATGGAACAGCCAGTCCACCACATCAGAACCTGGGTGTGCGAACATAGCCTCACTTAGTGCAAAACACAAAAGTGAATTCATTTTCGTCATTTGCTGTCGACATTTTGCACCTTGTCTCGGGGTTAAGGCGGTTAGTTCTTTGCTCACAAAAACTGGACTGCGATTAGGCAGGTTGTACAGGAGGCCAAACTACTTTTATTGCACAAAGCCAATGAAATGCTTCAGCTGAAACGTTCGCCAGTAAGAAACAAACTTTGCCCTCATTCCTGCCTCGTTGCAATGACTTTATTCTAGAAAGTGATCCTCCTTGTGAAAAAGTAATATTTCGTGACCATTCACAGCGCTGGGCTCTTGAAAGAACACCAGCCAAGCTGCGGCCGCACCGAGCTTTACCTATGAAGGCGTTGGCAATGGTGATCTTCAGCCACATCCTGTCCCGCACCTCCAGACCAGACTCTGGGGACGCCATGGCCTTGGCAACCGTCGCCATGTCACTGTGGATTGAAAGGTGGAAGTCGTCGAAACCTGGGAAGCACAATGGGAGATGATTATTGTGACAAACCAAGCCGTTGTTACGTTTTTGAGACGTCTTGGTGATTTAAGATAAGCACCACTGTGACTTTGTTGCCCCGTCTTGCAATACCCCTCCCCCCCCCAGAAACTTAAGACATGATGTGACACGACGGTGCTGAAAAAGCTGCTCCAGCTGGACTACAACTCATCTAGTCTTGACAGAAGGCCAATAATGACGTGGATTGGAAGCAGCCCACCTGATATTTACCCTGCTTGACTCTGCTGCTGTCAGACTGGTTGGCCGACTCGTTCTTTTCTCAGAATGTCACACGACATTGGCCGCTGGCAGGCTGCGAGCGCTGGTGGGCAGTCGATAAAAAAAGCAGAGCTACTCGATTCTGACGCCAAAAAGTAAGAAACTGTCAAACCCATTACAGGCACTGTGACCTGGGTCAGAACAGATTCTGGCATCCTCTGCTCGACGGTGAAGAAATAGACCCACATTCACCGATTGGGAGGATGTCACGGAGAAGGGAAACACCCGGCTGGATACGGCGCAGGGCAGTGAAATCCAACCACATGACTAATAGCTGCAGCACGTCACCGAATCTCGCTTTTAATTTCCACGTAAACAGATGAATATTGTGTGATTGAGATCATAGTTGTGGCTGAGTTTCAGGGAGAGAAAACATTCTGCAGCAATAAGAGAGGAAAGGAAAGAAAAAGAAGAAAGGGAAAATGCCCGTTGAGATTTACGGCCTGGCTCGGATGGGTGCTATGGAGCAGATGGGGCTGAGGGGCAGAACACGGCCGAGGCTGGAACGGACCACTAGATTCTGGAATTTGCTGAAAGGGCCTGACTACTCGTAATGAACAGATTTACTCACATCTGCCCGAGGGCGGGGGCTCCTTTCTAGCAGACTATGTGGACGGGCAGTCGCAGCCCAGTCGTGTTATACGTTGGATCTCATGTGTGCAACTAGATTGATATCATTTGAGGGGAGATTAAGCTGAGTGACACTGGACATAAAAGCAGGTTTTCTAACCAGGCATGTCACCGTCTTGTAGGTGTTGTGTTGATGCCATACTACTATGTTAAGGCAAAGATTGAGAGAAGAAAAACAAAACAAAACGAAAAAACAACACATCTTAAATTGAAGCTACGTTCAAAATCAAAATCTTCTGTGTACCGCATCTCAGTATGAATATCTCCTGTTACAACCTGAAAACTTGTGACTTGTACTCAGGTGTTGCTTATACATGTACAAAGTTTATTTTCTATTCAAACTTTGCCAGTGCCACTTGTATACTGGTGTGTTTTTTAATCCAGACATTACGATATATATAATTGGTATTTTGCGTGCGCACAAAAATAGGATTGAGACCCAGTGCGAGCTGTTCATAGAAGACAGTTTGATCTCAGATGCTGTGTATTGAGGCATATTGGTGGTGTGTGTGTGTGTGTGTGTGGCTCACGTTCTGTCTCCGGGATCGAGCTGCTGATGGAGGAGCTGGTGGAGGTAACAGTGCTCATAGATGGACTCATGCCATATGGAGGATACACGCCTGTCATGGCCGCCGTGTGGGACACCCACGCTGCAGGGTCGATAGGTCGGATCGGCTCACCTGCCCAGATAAAACTGGTTAAAGGTCGACTTTGGGTTCCGTTTAAACATTCAAAAACTAAACATTAACTTGGACTTGAGCGCGAGTTCACGTTGGTGCCGTTAAGGCGATTAGAAGAGGTGACAGACATACACAGAGACGGACACACACACTCACTCACTTCGGGGCAGAGCAAAGCAGCTGCGTGGGTTTGGGTCCCAGCACTTGGCCACTGTCAGAGTTATGGGCCTGTAACACACACACACGTGTAAAATCAAACAGTGAGGACGTCTTTGTCAGAGCAACACCACAGTTGTTCCTTTTACAGCGGGTAAACAAAATCTCAAAATTTCCTACATGTGTACAAATGCTGGCGTGTATATACTCGTGAGAGTCCCACCTACCCGGGCTTGTGTACTATGTCCCTCAACACACGGACTGCATCATCGTTGCTCATGTTCTCAAAGTTGATGTCATTAACCTAAAAGGAAAAAACAAATATGGTAAAATCTATGTGCTTGACAAGGTATTCAAATTCATTTTTAGGCAAAAAAACTTTGCTGGAAAACTTCTCCACATGCCCAAACCTTTCCCCACATTCCTGTCCATCCCAGTGGTGAGACTGGACAGGCTACTCGGAGGGAGGGTTCCTGACTTTTGTGTAATCCCAAGATGAATAATCACCCCCTTTGTGTTGAGGAGAGTTTGTGAGATTATGAAATCACCCATTTGTTATCAGAGCGGCTCACTGTCCCGTCTTTGCCACACAACATAACAAAAATAAGCAGGACATTAGGTGGATTAGAGGTAAAACAAAGCTGCAGAGGCTTTAACTAAAGACTGACACACACTCATTCAGGGGGCCACAGCTCTGTGCTGCCCCCGTGTTCCCATGCCCCCCCACCTGTAGTAGCATGTCTCCCGGCTCGATCCGTCCGTCAGCCGCAACAGCACCTCCCTTCATGATGGAGCCGATGTAAATTCCTCCGTCGCCCCTCTCGTTGCTCTGGCCCACAATACTGATGCCCAGGAAGTTGTACTTTTCTATGGAGCGCAGCAGAAACAGACATGTGCTTCCTCAGATGGACAGTGCATGATGGAGGCAGTGGCCTGTGTGTGTATGTGTGTGTGTGTGAGAGCCACTGACCCATGTTGAGCGTGACAGTTATGATGTTCAGAGACATGGTGGAGTCGGTGATGCTGCTGAATGATGACGACTGCAAGAATCAAAATTGGGTTTAGCATGACAAATTTAAAACAATTTGCCATCTAGAACATCTGGGACATCTCCTCTCACCCTGTCCATGTTGGAGGTCTTGGGTTTCCGTCGTCGACGGCGATGCCGTCGCATCAAACGGGAGGAGCTCTGCTCGGTGGAGCTGCTGAACCTAGATATCAGAAAAACCTGTGATTGTCCTCTCCTGCCAAAGCCATGGACAAAGCTGAGGGGAGAGGCTCAGGGCTGGAGACTGCAGCACAGCATCTGACCTGCTGGTGGCGTCATCATCCTCCGAGTCAAAGCAGGAAGTGGATTCCAGCTCGCTGCTCATGAAGGACGAGCAGCTGTCGTACTCGGCGGCTCCACGTCCCGGTGCCCGCGAGGAGAGACCGTTCTGCCTCCCACCTGTCCACACACACACATTACAACTGCTAAGAGGACAAACTTCTCGTCGAGGCGTCAATGGACTGAGTGTGTGTGAGACTCCCGCAGGCAGTCTGACCATGATCGTTGCTGTGCTTCCGCCGTGGCCGTTCTCGCTCTCGATCCCGCTCCCTCCGGTGCGACACCATGGAGCCCGTCTCCGTATCGTTGTCCAAACTGTCCCGACCGCTCGCTGCCTTCCCGCTGCAGACATGCAGAAAACAAGCCCAGAGAAAACATTAATCCTCATACAGACATAAACCTTATTACAAATGACCTAACAAACAAGAGAGGCTGTGCGGTATCTGCCACACACACAAGACAAAGGGCCTCTGTTCTGCACACTGACTGGTATGAGGGCGGTCTGGAGTCTCCGATGCCGCTTGTCCTCTCCAGAGGGGGCGCCGGCTCCAAACTGTCGGCCACTGAGCCCCCGTCAGTGAGGGCACCGTCTCCAGAGACCAGCTGGGAGGAGACAGAGAGACAAGTCAGGGAGACAGTAACCAAGCAAACATGGAAAACATAAAAAACAAAACAAAAAAAGCGGGCATTAGACAAATGAATAGAGAAACCGAATAAACAGTGTCAGACTCACCCACTACAGCGTGACAGAGGCAATGGAAATTACTCTTCAACTCGAGCAGTAACACATGACTGCTCATTCAGGAATGGTCAAAAACACATCCCGAAAAATTTAATTGTATTGCTATAGATAACCAAGGTATGAAGAGACAAAAACGCGACTGTATCATGAGTTGAACACATTTGAATTCCAAGCCCAGAATATCTGTAGTTGTTTTTCTTGCCCTGATATGGAAAGTTTAGGAATGGCCTCCACCTTCAACATCCAATAAACGTGCGGAGGCAATACGTGTGAAGAAATCTGCTCCAAGCATGTGTGTTTGCATGAGTTTTAATGTGTTTTCCACTGCAGAGCTGCTGCAGCCATCAGAGCCTAGGGGTCCAGCCCGAGCCAGGACATGTGGTCTCCCCACCTGAAGGTGCCCGCTATACCTTTCCAAGCCCCTGGAACACGTCTGTGTTTGCAGAGACTGTTTGATGGCCACTCAGGTTTATTATTAGAGTGTTGTGCCGTGTGCGTCTCTATTGGTCTCCAGGCCCCAAACCAGCTCTCTGTGTTGGGTTGTGTGTGTGCAAGAGACGCTTTCCATGTTGATATGTGCAGCATCAAATGCTGAGATTTAAATGCAAAACAAACAGTAAATGGTGAATCAGGCCAGCCGGAGTGTGAAACTGCACATTCTCCAGAGCGAAGCTGGCAGTGTTTCACAACCCCAACAAGGTTTTATGGCAATGTCGCTCCACTGCACAAATATGCACAGCTCATCTCTGAACGCACACGAGCAGGCACTATTCTGCTCAGACACCACAGTCAGACGCAGGGATAAAAGGAATTTAGTTTTGAAGCTTTACAGCTCGCACTCGTTCATGCCAGCCAACAGTATAGCAACAGGTATGAGCAAGAAGTTGACATAAGATTTAAAATAAAATCGGCAAATGTGGTGAGGTGATCTAGTGTTTGCAGTCTCTAATTCAGTGCAAGTGACATCGAGAGCTAATGTGTATGTCGCGCTTTCATTTGTTTATATGTGTGTGTGTGTGTGCACGTCCAGTGAACGGCAGTGTTATGAATGAGTCAGTCAATGTCAATACGCTGTTTATAGGCTGTGCTACAAGCAGTTTTTCTAACGAAAGGTTTCAATAAAGTTTCAGTCATTATTGTGTGTTATTTCACTCCGACTGAAACATATTCAAAGTTTGGAATCCTGGTTTGTGGTTTTTACAAGGTCACCAGCGAGTGGGATGAAACAGGAGCAACAGGATGGAACACTCATTCTGTTTGTTGACCTATTTCATGTGCTGTGCATGGATATTTACTTTATGAGTGTGAGTGAGTGAGTGAGTGAGTGAGTGAGTGAGTGAGTGAGTGAGTGAGTGAGTGAGTGAGTGAGTGAGTGAGAGAGAGTTTGTGCGTGTATTTGTGTGTGCATGTGTATGTGTATGTGTATGTGTTTGTGTGTGTGAGCAACCAGTGGATGGGTGTGTGTGGTTTGTTCACAAGGCCAGATGCGCTGTGCGGAGATTAAGGGCTAGAAACAATTTGATAAACAAAACGTGTCGTGCAGAGCCGTGTGTGTTATGACGGAGGGCGAGAGCAGGGCCTGTGCTTACATCCACAACCCCCAAGGAGATATCAGTCAGCTAAGTGAAACAACAGGTGAACACCAGACACACACACACACAAAGAGGCTGCAACAGAAATAACACTGCTTTGGACATGGAGTATTTCAATGCCTCTGCACACAGAGAGAAATATACAAACACACACAGACAAAACACACTGAGAAATGGCAATGGCTTTGAACTGGAGCTAACAAATCTCAGTCCATACCAGGAGGGAGATGCTACAACACACACTCACATACATCGCATCTCCAACTGAACACAGGATGATAAATATACTGCTTGGAATCTACGTCACTCAACAAGCGTCAAGTTAATGTTACTCAAACGCTCTCTTTTGGGCAGCTTCTGCATCCATACCCTGAGATATCTAAGCTTTTATTTTGGCAACGGGATGTGTGGTGAGTCTCTTTGTTGCAGAGAATTCTCCATCCTTGTGATTTCAGTTGCTTATAATCCAATGTCGGCGGCAAGCAGAGAGGAATGGAGGCCGAGCGCTGCACCAGATGTCTGGTGCTGCACAGGCAGGAGAATGATTTCTCCGTGTTTCCGACTGAGTTATTGCAGGCAGCTACAAGCGCCAACAGTGCATCATGCATGCAGTAACAAGTGTGCGTGCGCATGTGTTGCAACGGGAAAGGTCACCTTTCAAAAATTGAATAAATTGCGTGCAGTGCATGTACCTATGAGTGGAAAGCTATGACGTGATAATAATGCTACTATAACGTGATAATAATGTTGGCACACACACACACGTACACGCCCACTAAGGGCCTCTGATCGGAGACGGAGCATGGTTGTGGTCACTGGCCAACAGATGGGAATCATCGTTTTACATGCACACACATTAACAAGAAAGTCACCATGCATCGACAAAACCAGCACTCAAAAAAAATTCTTGGAAATTCAACAACCTCAGTGACACATAACTCGCAGGTGATTTGAAAACTTACCCATGAAACCACGCGTCCGTTAAAACAAGGTAGCTTGGCATTGTCGTCAGAAATTTCCTCCTTCACTACGCTGTAGAGAGAAAATAAAGGCATCGTCAGGGCAACATAATCAGGTCTGCATTAGAAGGTAGAAGTGTAGGATGACAGCGACGTCTGCCAGAACAAGGGATTAAACTGAGGCGACCATAATGCTGAGTTTCACAACATTAACAACAAAAAACATGGGACAGACTCCCAAACAGAAACCTTTAGTAGAGCAAACAAAAACTTGTTACTACAATATTGTCCCAAACACGAGCGTCCTGCTTGAAACTTACCAGCTGCGAACCCCATTTTCCAACACCTGATACAAGCTTAAGAGGAACAGCCCACATATTTCAACGCATCTACAGTATTAAGTTTATGTTTCACTGCTCTTATCCTTTATTCATTCAAGTGTTAATTCGGCAACTGTGGAATTTGGGGTATTTAACATGCAAGATGTGTTGTTGACTCTCCTAAAGACATGAGCAGGAATTTGTAAATCGTTTAAGACAATAACACCCGAAAGTGCACAGCATTGGCAGATTGCAAACATGTGACACAGAAAACCGATTACAATTGCTTGGGACTCAACGCTTTGCATAAAACCCTCCAGTTCATCAACATCTCATCACAGCAGCTTGTCTTCTGTCACGCCCAAAACAGTCTACCTTGTCAAGCTACTTGTGGCCCTGATAGTATTAAGTGGACCTCTAAGATGGTGACAGGGGTGAGTTGAGAGGGTATCATTTGGAGTCATTGTAAATCATGGAAAGGCTCCAAAGTCCTGCCTGCAATTTTTTTGATTTTATCAAAAAATTAAACAAGCCTGTCAAAGGCATCTTATTTACATAGTTACCTCTGCCATCATCCATAACAGGAATAGCCATGTGAGTGCTCAAAACAAGCCTGTTCTACTAACAAATATGCAGGGGAGAAGTTGGAGCCCCACCCTTGTTTGGGTTTGGAGTGACAGAAACCCTTGATGAAGGATTTGATTAATAAAGCGGCCGTGCTGCTTTCCTGAACAAGAACTCTTGGCTAAGCTTGGCTGAATATAAAAGCTCTTCTCTTCAGTCGTGTTTTAACACAAAAGGAGACTCTCATAAAGCTGCCACGGTGATGAACAGGACATTCCTGCGTCCAACTCCGCATTCCTGCAGGCTAATAGACAACAACAGCGGCGGGGCCCTGCCGGACTCCGCCGCTGAGCCCTCAGCACAAGTTGGCCCCCCACTACCAACGTTTCCTTATTCACAAACAAAAACTACAGAAAATACGTGACATAAAGCAGGCAGTCCAAAGATTATGAGCAGGCTAGGCAGCAGAGCAGTGTCAAGCGTCACAGCAACATCGGGCTGTCAACATCACGGTAATAACGCTCATAATAACGCTGTCAACCACCATTTGTTCAACTGCTGACAACGGACGTGCAAAATAAACGTTTAGGGCGCTCACTCGCAGTGAGGAAATGGAGAAAACACGACACCTCCACATTATGAGTCGCGCGAGCTTGCTAGCCGACCAATGTAAACAAATGGCCTTAAAGGCGAAGGGCTAGCTAGCGGCTAACAAAGGAGCCGCGGCGCTCACAGCTCGTTAATCATCAAACTAACGATAAGCCTGCTGGTTACAGAAACTACCACCACAACCCGGCCGCCATTCAACAAACCCCCGTTTAAGTGGTTACCCGAAGTCATCGTCCATCGACTTGAAGAAGAATTTGTAGTTGGGCTTCTTGAGGACATTCTTGAAGTCGGCCAGGGTGACTCTGTCCGCGGGCACGGCCAGCTTCACCAAGTACGGCGTCTCCTGCTCGTCCAGGTGGTAAATTATCTTCGTCTCCCCCATCTCGGACAGCCAGGTGGCATCAAGCCGCCCGGCGGGCCAGGCAGGCTTCCCTGTCGGGCCCCGTCCCCTCTAGGCGGGCGTAGTGGTCTTCCCGGCTCTCCCTGACTGGCCGACTCGTTGCTCCCGGCAGTGTCGCTACGCCAGCTCGCCGTCGCTCCGCAAGCCCAATTTCCGGAAAAAAAGCCCCAGGCACTGCGCCTTGCGCGCACGGGGCCGAGCTCGTTGCGGTGTGTGTTACTGAGAAAATTAAGTTCAGCGGCTGCCACCCGGTTGGGGGGTGACGGAGAGGCGAGGAGCCTGCGTGGGACCCTGCGTTCTGCTCGCTGCTGTGTAACTCACCGACTGAACTGCGGTCTAAGCTTGTCTCGACACAGTGCCATCCACTGGCGGGGAGGAGAACTGCAGTGTCAGAGCACGATGCAGCCAAAATCTGTCACGTCGTCCAATGGTAATGATGACAAACACAACTATAGCATTTCCACTCCACGCCCTCATTAGTTTTATGTTTCTTTGTTTTTGGTCATTTATGCTGTTCCAAATATTCTATAGTATAGATAAGATTTGTACCACTGTGACTGTGAATACAGAGCAGAATTTTTATGTCAAAACTTCAGCATGAAACAACAAGGCAACAGTATTAAGTAACTCATTACTCAAATGTGAATATGTACAGCGACCACATTTTATTTGAATGTATCTGTAAATACAGACAGCACAATATTAAGTGTGAATGTGATGTATAACTGGACCGGAGGCGGAATCCATGAGTGATCTATAGATGGGACTTGACATGAGGACACATATATTTTCATTCTGTGCGCAATACATAACCAACATCATAACAATTCAAATCCTTCCATTTCACCAAAGGATGTGAAAACTAAATATCTTTACGTACAAATACAAAAAAGGTCAAAGGGTGTTTGGTCTCTCTGTCTCTCTTTTCTTAAATACGCCATGAAGAGAGCTGCCCAGCAGGGCACAGTGTGTCTTAGTCGTCCAGGAAGTCGTCATCGAGGTTAACGTCTGTTGTGTCAATGTCGTCCAGCTCCATGTTGTCCAGGTCCACCTCAAGTTCATCAAGAGTCTGAAAAGCAACACATGAATTAGAAAAAGTGGAGGATTCTTCACAATAATAACAAAACAACTGCAAGCTCCTACCTTGTCTTTCTGCGCTGACGCTAGGATTTCCTCTTCTCCTCCTCTTCCTCCTCTTCCTCCTCCTCCTCTTCCTCTGTAACTGACGGTTCTGGCTGTGTGGACACGGCAGGTGCAGAGACAGAAACTGCTGCTGCCATCAGATCAGCGGCTGCTGCGAACTCTTGCTCCGGCTTCATCTCGCTGTCCTCTGCCTGCTGAACAAAACAAGAGGAAAGCCGGAGGTGAACATGAGCAAGCGCATCATCAGCGCTCTCTGCTCTTCGTCTGGTGCACAGTGATACCCTTGTGCACAGATTGAGGCACGTGCAGCGTGTGTGAGGAGCTGATGGCAGCAAATCATCCTGTATTAGGCTGTTATTAGATACTGAGGTTGAGGCAGACAAACCTTAGCAGCAGAAGGAATGAAGGTTCCTTTGGGCTCGTATCCTACGGCCTCCTCCAAAATGTTCCTGTCTTCATTGGGCTGAAAAGAGTGTTAGTGGGGTTTAATATCACAATCAGGATGTTGATATGTCCTAAACAAGCGAAAATGTTTGATAAAAAAATAAACTACAAGCATGACAGAGATGCCGATATACTACAAGTGGCTCAAGACTCATTGAAAGCATTCATCTAGGAGAGCGTGTTGGGATAACTTCTGGTATGATTTGGCTCTATGCAAATAAAACTGAATTGAATTGCATTGGACAAGAGATAAATAAATCGAGGGCTGTTTGCAGACCCACACATAACTGAGGCTTCAACAGGCTCAGTATAAATCAAGCACAGCGTGCACCTGACTTTGACCTGTACTTTGGATCTCTGCAAATGGTGGAGCAGGTTTTTCCATTTGACGCTATTCTCATTTGCAGCTATGTTGTCAAATTACCGTCCACACTTGGCCACTGTCAAACACTCACCGTGACAAGGGGATAATCTGTGGCAGGTCTGGTAGTGCCCAGGCAAGTTTCTCTGAGGTAGTACTCCGCTGCAAAGGCTTCTTTCAGCCCAGGGAAGAGATTCTCGTACTCAGTAGGGTCTGCCAGGGACTCAGCTGCCTGCAATGAAAACCAGAGAGCCAGGAGAATATTTCAGTAGAATACATAATGTGTTTTAATTGCCACTTGATTAAATATCTGTTATATTCTCTGTTGATGAACGGGCTGACCTTCTGGTTGACCTTTGCCAGATTCTCCCTCCAAAGCTTTACCACCCTAGACACTTGGCTGGGGAGGTACGTGCGGGCCAGGAAGGCGGCCTCGGGTAACCGGTTGGTCCGAATCAGAAGCTCCAAACACTGATCCAATCTGAGCAAAAACAGATATCACAATGGACTTTGAGTAACCCTTCAAGCCTTTGACAAATAATCCCTATCAAGCATTGACCGTTGGCACAGCAAAAGTCCCGCACACTCGGAGCACTCACTTTCCCTGCAGGAAGTAGGTCATGAAGGCCACGTTGTTTTTGCCATCCCTCTCTGCGCCCTCAGCCAGCTTGCCTACCATTGTGGCATTGCCCGAGGCTGTGGCAAGGAGCAGCAGGCCGCCATAGTCCTGAGCGTGGTGCAGGCACTCCTGGGCCAGGCCAAACTGACACTTGCTGATTGCCAGCTCTGCCAGTTGCTTCCACTTCTGCTCCGACTGCAGGAGACATCGGGGGTGAGAAATTAGCTTGACAGAAAAACGGACTGCCGGCTAATTCACAGTGACGCAGACAAGCGTGCAAACCTCGGCCTCCACAGCCAGCTGGTAAGCGATCTTCAATTCCCCTAGCTGTAGGGCCAGCTCAAACCTGTGCTCCGAGTCTGTAGACACAGCCAGAGCCTGCTGCTTGAAACCCTGAGGAGGCAGAGACGGACAAACACAAATGTGAAAACCTGGACTTAGACAGGCCTGAGGCCGTTTGTTTGTGTTTTAAACTCTCCATTTCTGACCTGCTTCTCCAAGAAATGAGCCACCCTGGTTCGCTGCTCCTTAGGAATTGTGGGTAGCACCTTGTCGGCCATGCCAAAGTCCCTCCTCATCACCGCCGTCTGGTATTCGAGCACTGATACCAGCAGTGAGTAGCTGACTATGTTGAGTTCCTTGTCTCCCAGGTACAGGCGGTCATCCTTTGGGATGTAACCCAGCAGGTACATAGTCCTGTAGGGACAAAGAGGGCACGATGATGCAGGAGCTCCAATTTCAGAGTCCTCAACTGTTTTACCTCTGTTACTTGGTTGAGGCTCTGACATCATGGAAATAAATTACCTGTCCAGATGGGCGATGGTGACTATCTCTCCTCCCACAAAGTAGTTGAGTCTGTTGACTGAGCTGGTGTAGATGAAGCAGTCGCCCACCCACAGTCCTGTCTTCACAATCTCCTGGATTTCTCCTTGTACCTGGACAGGTAATGGCAACGTTTGATTTGACCTCTCCTGACACTCCAGCGCTACCTGTGAACTTTAGACAGGTGTGATGATGAGGCAACACGCACACACAGACACACTCACCTCGAAGGCATCCTCAATGCCATCCTCTGTCACACCTTCATTGGACTCTTGGGAAGCAGCTACTTTGTCTGCCAGGTAGCGCAGGATGAAGAAGGACTCCTCTGTGGCAATGCAGACCAGCTCGCCAGAGTCTGACCAGAAGATCTGATGTAAAGTGAGAGACGAGTCAGGTTGGGTGAGGACGAGACAGAGACAACACAAAGTGGATGCACGAGGCAGAATGGGCTCACATGTTTGGGCTGGATCTCGATGCGGCGGACCAGCTCAGTGTTCTCCCAGTCGTAAAACGCCAGGCCATTCACAGACCTCACCCCTAACAGGAAGCCGCCATATATACCTGGGGAGGAGATGAAGAGTGGTGAATGTGGAAGGGACTCGGTGGTCCAAACCAGCCTCAAGACGAGCGGGAATGTTCTTCACCACCTTCAGCTCCAAAGTCGGGTTTGAAAGATTTCTTTTCCTTGAAGTTCTTGAAGATTTTGACGACACTGTTGCTCTCCCTGATGGCATACCTGTTAGACCAGAGCAAAGCAGACGTTTATCTCTCATCCTGCGTCCACACTGGCTTATGAGGATTGGACGAACTGTGTGCTTACTCTGAGGAGTCATGTGCCCACACAAACTCCTGTGCAGATCCGAAGCTCTTGTTCCTCAGAGCCATGGCGGTGTAGATGATGTACTCTCCATCGCCACACACGACAACAAACCTGTCATGCACACAAACGCACCACTTACATCCAGACCTAGGGTTACATCTTGGAAAAAGCCTAAAGGGCCTGTGCAGGTACCTTCCATTGGGGTTGTGCTGGATGGTTTGAGGGTAAATTTCACAGCTGCCCATATCTTTCACTGCCAGTGGGAGGCGCTCCCCATCCTTTATCTCAGCGTCACCCATGGCCTTCAGGTTGGCCTGCTGCACCTCACTGTGTTTAGCCCAGATGATCTTCCCGTTGGTGTCCATGGACATGGCCGGCTCCTCACGACCCACCTGAGGGTTCAGGTTTGGAGTTTATTACCATTCATACCAGATATGGGCAAACTACGGCCCGTGGGTCGTAACCGTTATGCTGGTAAATCCAGCCCACCGAACTTGTCCGATTAAATTTAAAAAATCGATAATTTTTCCTTTTCCCTGCAATGCCTGGACTTCCCCAATAGATGGCACACTGGCCGTTGATGGACCTCTGTAGGAGTGTAGTGTAGTTACTTTTTATTTCTTTTTCACTTCCCTGTTTCCAGTTGAGCCCACCGGAAAAAATGAGCAGACCACAGAAAAGGAAAGTGGACAGTGAGTGCTGAATGTTCAATTAAGAGTGGACAAAATAATATTTTTTCACTAAAATCCGATCAACGGCTGTATGTCTGTTATGCCAAGAAGCTGTTGCTGTTTTCAGATATCAGCTGTCACTTTGACACAAAGTATGCAAACTACTACTACTACTACTTCTACTACTGTGCTACTGCACAGAGGTTGGTGGCCAATTTACAGACAATTTACAGTTTTTTTTCGCCAGCTAACTGCGATCCAAGAGTAAAGTACCAAAGCA
>OMPJ01045699.1:0-14550 GCA_900312935.1 Carapus acus | reverse complement strand
GTATACTGACAGGAACTAAGAAAAGAGACCACATCTCCCCAGTGTTAGCTTCTCTCCACTGGCTGCCAATAAAATCGAGAATAGAATTTAAAATCCTTCTCCTTGCCTACAAGGCGCTCAATAATCAGGCACCATCGTACCTTAAACAGCTGATCGTCCCTTATCATCCAACCAGAGCTCTTCGCTCCGAAAGCGCCGGGTTATTAGTGATCCCCAAAATCAGCAAGAGTAGAATAGGGGGCAGAGCCTTTAGTTATCAGGCTCCTGTCCTGTGGAACCATCTTCCAGCTTCAGTCTGGGGGGCGGATACCCTCACTGCTTTTAAGAGTGGGCTTAAAACTTTCCTTTTCGATAAAGCCTATAATACGACAAAACTACGCGACTAGAAACAGATGACACACTGAGTCCTCCTCTCCCCCTCTTCCTCATCTTCAATCTCCTCTCCCTATCTGCTTCACTTGCACCCATCCACCCTTTCCTACATCCTTGTCTGGTAAATGCATGTTACTAACTGGGTTTCTTCCCCAAAGTGTTGTCTTGTGCTTTTTTTAACCTGTAGCCGGCAAGTAGAACACCACCAGTGATGACAGACCTCCGAACATCTGGGTCCTGCTCCTGCTGTGCATCCCTACACCTGTGCATACCTACACCTGTCTGTCTCACTCTGCCTCCTCTATCTCTCTCTCCTTCCCTCTCTCCCCCAACCCGACCGGTCAGGGCAGTTGACCGCCCACCTGTAGCCTGTCCTTCCCGAGGTTTCCACCCTTGAGGGGAGGTTTCTCCTGACCACTGTCGCTAACAGGAGATGTGTTGGGTGTCTGTGTGTCCATCCCAAAGCCCCTGACTGTTTACATGCTGAGGAGCACTACCTGCTCCATCCTGTAAAGCGCCTTGAGATAACTCCTGTTATGATTTGGCGCTATACAAATTAAATTGTATTATTGTATTGTATTATTGTAAGTGTTTATGCTTAGTCTCTCACCATGCTCATCCTTTTTGGTTTTCAACTCCACATCCTCCACTTGTCCAAACTTTCCAAAACGATCCTTTAAATCCCTCTCAGTAACCGACTGGCTCAGTCCTCCAACATAGAGCCGCATGGCTCCAAATCTATAACGAAAAGGACAAATTAACATGGGACAAACCTGCTACTGTAATTTTAGTTGACTCAATACATATTGCATCTGAAACACCTGTTTGTTTCGTTCATTCACTCACTTACACACACTCTCATACACAACTCAAATCCTGTATACAAGTACTGTAGGATGGTGTTATTGCAGCTCGTACTTAATGTCTGAAGCATCATCATCACATTATCGATCTGCATCCTCTCTGAATCAGTCTCACCTTTGCAGGATCTCTACAACTTCATCCAACTCGTTTCTGAATTTTCATTGCCTCCAACTAGCATTCAATTTGTGGGCCGTATATACAGATTAAATTCTAGACCATTTCTTCTTTCAATATCGTGACAGATATTCTTTCACCCTCCGCAACGTCGTTCAGAGTATCCCATTAAAATTGAGTGGGAGTGACATACTAACCTAAAGAGGAACCTGGACCGCGAACAACCTGGCTACGTGTACAAGTTAAACTGAATATCAACTTGATCTATCAAAATTGACAGATATTTATCACACATGAAAACCACAATTCAGTGTATAAATCTTGCAGTCTGACAACAATTTTATCTTATCATTTCGTTGTTCGCCTGTCAATGAATTTCAACTGACGTGGACGCTTCATAGTTTGTCTTCCAACTCTAATGATATTATTTGGGACTTTTCAAATTTACTTTAGTCATTCATTTGCCAATCAACAACTCAATGGCATATCTTATTCCTTTACTGAACACTCATTCATGATAAACCTTTACAACTAAAGCTGCCCCAAGGTTCAGGATCTCACTGACACTGTGAATTCGGCGTGCCGTGAACCTGATATTGTGTGAGCAAATCAAATTCCAAAGCTGACAACAAAAGACATTGTTGTGATAGCAAAAAGCAGAAGAAATTGCGATACCCATCAATACACAACATTATCAGATTGCGGCCACAAACGTTCAAAGTTTGGCGTAAACATGTGAGGAATACACACCAGAGAGGATCCCACGCGTCTTTCTTGTGTTACAATAAAGTTGTCCTGACCGGAAACTAGGTCAGACAACATAGCGTTCCGCAGTGGTGCAATACACAATAGAGCCGCTGTTCATTCGGGCAAACATCTAACAAACATAACAAGCAATTAAAACGAGTAACTCCGGCATATAATTGTTACTTACATTCGGTGATGCAGTGTTGACGTTCATTACATTCCGATTTAAGTACTTGTCTCTGCAAAAAATGTATAAAATAATTGGGCCAGACAGGTATGATATGAATCAATTGCACATCAGACCGCTTTTATGTAATTTGCGCGATGAATGTAAATATTTGTGGATGTTTATAATGACCGTGGCCACTACTGGGTGTATGACGCACCCTCACCCCCACACACTGATGAAAAGTGGTAGATTCCAGTTGGCGCGAAAATCTGTATTTACAAACGGCGATACAAACGAACACGAATACATTATGATTGTGTAGACACGAGTCAATGAATTTTACTTTCTTCATTGCCTGTACGTCAGTTGGTGAACTTATGTTCAACGGGATATAGTTGACAAAGGTAGGCATACTAAAGTATTAGCAATTCCTCTGTTGTCAGTCATACATGCGAACTTGATGACTCGAGATCTTTCGACTGGTTTCTGTTTTGATTGAAGCGACTTTATGTTTGTGATTTATTCATTTCAACTGTGTCCCATACTTTTTTACGCGACATGCGCCAGGATTGACTCGCCATAAATGACAAGATGTACAAAATGAGATCCTGTAAAATGCATTGAGTTTTGAGTTATGGATACATCTCATTGTAACATTGTTGGTTGATAATTCTGCCCAGGATACAAATCATGGACGATGTGAAGATGTTGGAAGCCCGTTTGGAGCGTCTTCATGCAGAAATTGGATCTCTTAAACAGCAAAAGCAGCAACATCTCACTGATATTACCCTTCAAGGACCAATGAAGGATGCACTGTGAGTCTCAAATTCTTCTCCGCCAATCTCTGTTATTATCCCTAATCTCATTTGATCTGTTGTTAATTTAGATGAAGATAAACCACATCCACCCCCAATGAATATATTAATTTGCTGTATTCCTCAGGGTTTGTATCTTAGATGCTCTATGATTATATGAAAATATATAATTTTATTATTATTATTATTATTATTATTATTTCTTGTCCATTTCGTGAACAGGTTGTTTCCTCCAATTCTTAGTTCTTTTCTTAGTTCTTTACTGGGTTGTGTCACCTCAATGCCGACAGCAGCGACTTGAGCACAGACTGGCTTGAAGACTGGTTTTGTAGGTCATTTTCAGCGAGGAAGTGGTAAAATGGAAATCTTAACATCTGAAAACAGGTGTATGCAGTAGATTTAGTTAAAGTATGGATGTGTCCATCAGGTTCCATATTTGCTGTCACCGAGGAGGAAGACAACAAGAGGATGACTTTCTATGTAGGCTCGAGGAAGAAGTAGAGGAGATGGAGGAGGACCTGAAACAACAGATACTGATGAATGGCTTTAGTCTCAACAGCTGTACCATCAATGCCATGCAGAGTGGTAAGAACTGTTCAAAGTCTTTCATCCATAGCCTGCACTGTATTAATCTTAAGGGCATTTTGATAAAAAAGGCTCGGAGCGGCTGTAAAATACCCAAGATGGTAGTGCGCACAAACTTGGCACCATCTGTTGAATTAATTACCATAAATTCTGTGACAGGTTGTTGATTTGCGCTGCCACAGTGTTTTCAAAGGAGAAACAAACTGTCTCTGGACACAGACTAGTGGCATCTTGCAGCATGAATGACTCCAGAAACGGTCCTGCAGTGAAATGTTTCTATGCCTTGGCAATTAATTCACTCATCACGTAACTGGCCTCCATGGCAGCCTTGGCGTCCTCATTAGCTTTGTGGAGCAGACTTTGCTTAAACTCGAATCCTCTCTGTCAGTGTGTGACCCACTTTGTCCTGCTGTCTCCCTAGTACTTGTTGGCACCAAACTTGGCTCGCTAAAATCGCAGCATCTCCTTGTTCCCTCCATTCACATCACCAACACTCCCATTTAAGTCTGCTCCACCAGCTTCTGGGGGGGGGTTTCTTTCACCTCATCTAACCTATTGCAGGATTTCAACTCCCTCTCCTCAGACATCCGACTTTTGGAGTAGACACTGGCAAAATTCAGCGTTGCCCCGTCAATTTCTGGCATCAAAATCATGATTCTTATAAACACTGTTTCCACCTCCTGGACTGTGAATAGTGAAGCAGTAAAATAGAATTTGTCTGTCTGTATTTGTTGTTGGGGGATGTTGTCTTGCCATGACATATCTGTCCTTGGGGATTGGCATTTTCTTTACCAGTGCATTTTATATTTCTGTTCTTATAGGGGATGGTCAGCTGTTGCAAACGCTGTCTGTGACAGGACGCTGCCCTCAACTCAGCTTCCAAATAGAATGCCAGCTACATGTGGTCAATGTAAGCAAATGTGATGATAATGATCAAAAAAAGATAAATGAGAGTTGGTATGAAATTGTGAAAACGGTACATTCACAAGCAACCATGTTCTAACACAGTTTGTTTCCTATTTTACTAGTACATAATGAGCTGTTTGACCACAGAGGAAGAAATTTGATTTGAAAAAATAGTTATTGTGAAGAACTAGATGATAAAAAATGCAAAGAATTTGTGGACATTGTGGTCAAAGAGAATTATTTTACTCCTCCCTCTTTTACCTCTTCTTCCAGGACTTCTTTTAGGACTAGGCTCCATGTGCCTGTAATTCATTATCCATTAGAATCCTGTAAACTGACAGCAGTTTGAAAGAAATCATTTCTCTCTCTGACGCAGCACAGCGGAGCACCTGAGAGAGTCATTAATGCTCTACGAGTTGAAGTCGATGACATTGTTGAGCAAACATTTGTCGAATTTCTGTCAAGGTACATTTCCTCTCTGTTTTCAAGCCCGTACAACATCCATGCCTGACTTGTAATGTGCCAAAGTAAAGGACGAAAAGTCGATGAATATCTTGTGCTAGATTGATGGTTCAAATGATTGGTACTTGTATTGGCTAAGTGAACATGTGAAATACATTCCACACTCTTTAGTTTGCAACCATATGTTGCTTTTACTACACCTGACTTTGTTTTTCATCAGAGGAACAATGGTAGGACAAAAGGGTCAATGTCCAGTTTTGTTTTGCTTAAATAGGTTGTGCGATCTTGTTGAAGCCCTGTCTTGTCCTGTGAAATGTCCTCTCAGGGTGGGAGAGAGCAAGGATGTACTACTCTTCTTCAAGACACTGAGGGCTTTCTCACAAAGATGCAATGACCAGCAAAAAACTCTGCAACACTTCCAGGTGAGCCATACAATGTCTTTTCTGGAGGACAACTTCATTCTTCCGAATTGGGTTCTGTCATGGCAGCAAATTAGCTTAGTTGTTGTAGATGCTAATTGAGACATTTTCCCCAAACTGGTGAAAGGGATACTAATAAAAAATGCAAGAGGCATTATTGGTGACACTTTGGTTTTAGCTTCCCAGCTAGACTGTTTTAGATGTTGTTGTGTATCAGCTGTTCAGGCTACACAACACGGATGTGTACCTGTTGTTTTTAAAAGTTATACTTTTTGCTCTCTGTATCTCTAATGATCCGTGTGATCATTTCATGTTTTTAACTTGCTGAGCTCTGTAGGCACAATCTTTCACATCAGATCTTGTTATCACACTGCTTTCTGCTCAGTTGTGTTGTCGTATTGTGAACCACGAAATTGACGGCAAGGATGTGAACTACTTTGAGCATCTTTGTGAGTGTAAGTAGTTTTCAAAGTGTCAAATCTTACTCCCCAACATATCCTAAACTGGGCTTGTTTGTCCTCTGTCTTGAATTTCAGCATTTAATAGACTGAAGCAATGCTAAATACATGAAGTGTTTCAAACAAACTTTAATTGTTTTGAAATATCTTAGCCATACACATTGCCTGTACATTATTGTTTTATTCACATAGTTGCTATTCAGAATTAATGCAATAAGTGATAGTAAGCGTGAGGTTTATTTGCACACAAAATGATTATTTGTCACAGTACAGTTTTGTAGATAGATTAATCAATGGTCCCCATCAACTTCATTTTATAAATTAATAAAAAAAAGCATTGTCACAAAATATTCTTGAACCTCACATTTTCCATGTTGGAATTAAAGTCCAGGCGTGTTAAATGGAAAATAAGACATAAAAGAGGTGTGACTGAGTACATCAATCTAGAGGCTGTATAGCACTAAGTATCCCCATCAATATATCGAGCTGCCCATGATACTTAAAGGCATTTTACCATTTCACATTACGGTAAGTTATATTTCACATTTTCTAATGGCGAAATTACAGCTCCACCCCCCCTTACATTTCCCACCCAAATGTGATCTGATTCCACGATATGTTCAGACTGGCACCAATATCTACAGAAGACAAACTCACGGGACATAGAATGTGACTGTATTCCCTTAATGCTCTGCTGTGGAAGTTCTTTTAAGCCTTGGACCAGAGTAAACTTTTTGCCTCCTTAACGGTATCTTCCAATGGGCAATGTCTTCAGACAGGTGAAGCTGTTTGGGTTTTTGGATAGCACCACGGGATTTCCGTCCATACGAACTTCGTTGAGGTTTGGACGTAGATAGTAGGTGTCATTGCCCTTGCAAAATGTGTCTTCGCCGATCTCAGTGATGTTATTGTTCTGGATTATTGGGAGACAGTGTAAAAGAGAACAATGTGACCTTGGGCATGTTCATGCGTTACTAGAGGTACAACAGTGAAAATTGCTTAAGTGTGTTTTAAAACATGTGAATTGCTCAGTTAATGCCAAAAACATGCCTAGATTTATGATGTAAACTAACATGTCACCCACATGTCTCTTTCAAATGAAATCTGGATTTACAGTTGGTAAATAACATTTATACAGTACAAATATCAGTAGAATTATATACAGTATACGATAATATGTAATAAGATGGGACAAGATGTCAGAGTGAGGGGGCTGCTCACACACAGTTGCACTCAAACCTATTGGAGCTAGGTGCCTTGCTCAAGGGCACTTGGCAGTGCTCAGGAGTTGAACTGGAACGTCTCCAGTCACCAGTTAAACCTCCCATACTTAGGTCTGTACTGAACTTGAACCAGCCACCCTTTTGCCAAGTCCTTACAAACTGAACTAATCTTAGCATACTTGTGTATATTTCTTTATTTCATCTCTGCATTACATTTTATGTATTAATGTTCATTTTACGTGAAATATTCAACTACTGTCTGGTAACTGGCTGTGAAGTAGTGCTTAGTTAGTGGCAGTGCTTAGTGCTTAGTTAGTGGCAGTGTATCTCTCCAAACCTGAAGATGTAGAGTCCGCAAACTTTCTGGAATGTGTGGAACAGCTTCCAGTTGGTTATTTGCCAGATAGAGGGTAACTAGCTTAGTCAGTTTCTGTAGGGGAAACACACACAAGCAATGGAGCTTAAACCCTGAAACACATGTAACAATTTTGTGTTAGTCTTGTACTCAGTTTGTAGCTTATCTTACAGGATCAAATATGAATTGGTGTATGTGGTATGTCAGTCATTTATTCATTCGTTTTCTTGACCTGCATGGTCCTCAGTGGGAGTCTGCAGGGGCCTATCTCAACTGTGATGGGTGAAGGTGCTCCTGACTGCTATGAGCAGTTCAGAATCACCACTTCTCCTACTATGCATGTTTTTGGTGATGGGAGGAAGTAGGAGTGGATTTTGCAGTTTTCAGCATTGCATACCTTGAAAGCTGTTGCTTTGACACCCTTAGTTTTTAGGCGGTTGTAGTTGGCATTGAATGATGTGAGCTTATTAGGCAGCATTGGTAGCTTGACCAGCATGTTCTCTGCCAAGGACAGTTCTTCCAGTAGTTCTAGCTTGGAGAATGCCCCATCTTCAATCTCTGAAATGAGGTTCGCCGTCAAGTCGATCCTCTTAAGAGTAACTGTCGTGAAATATTTGAAAAACGAAAACATTTTAGAATACTAGTTGTGGTGTTGCACCTTCATGTAATTTGTCATGGCCATACCAAAGTTGAAGTAGTGTCAATCAACTTAAAGCAAGTACTCAAAGCAAGTATATCATGTGTTACACCTCTAAAACTGTTCTGTGAGGTGTAAAATCTCCACAAAGCCACAATTTGCAGTTTGATATGTATTGTGCACACTTACTATTCATTCTGTAGTACTTGGTTACGTATCTACTTTCATGCAATATCTGGCTGAACTGCTTGTTGTTGTAAATTGTTTACTGCATCAAAATTTACACAGATGGACCTCAAGCTTCTTTGTGATTCGACCAGTATTTGTTGCTTGACCATGAACAGAAGAAAAGAACTGAGGAGACGAAAGCTGGTATATGATATGAAAGTAATATATCAACATTACTGAATGTGTGACTATTATGCAGTCTGTGGGGAGCACCAATACTTCATAAGGAGCATGTAAAGTTGAACAGAGTTAATTTGTCATGTCGCCGAGTTTCAGCGTTGTTGGAGCCACCTGACATGTCTAATAATACATGGGCACGTTGTACAATTTGTAAACTGACCATAGTCAGCAAAGTCTTTTGCACCAATCTTTTGTATCTTGTTGAAGCGTGCATAAAGGTAGGCAGTCTCCTTTGGCAGAGCGGGAACAGTTGTCATGTCGGGGGTGACCTCCTCACAGTACACTGAACCAGTCAAACACACACACAGCAGGCAGGTAGGCAGATCTGCAAAACACAATTCACAATGCAGTTTTTAACATTGACTTACACAAAAATGAAACGTTAGACCTCAATACATTCCCTATTGTAGGTTCCTAGCTGTGTGTTCCCTCTGGAATTGCTAGAGTAAGCTTGGCTGTGAGGCCCTGGATGGGCGGGCGGTTTTACAAATTTCCTTTTAGCTCTTGTGTTTGAAATTGCTGTGATTTTTTTTTTTTTTTTTTTTTGCTGTGAAGTACATCTACTCCAGACATTATAAACCTACAGCAGGATGTCAAAGTGTCAAAATATGCCTGTTAGATGGAGATCATCACGCTAAGATTGTAACATCAATAAACAAACAGTAGGTAGTTGATGATGGCGATCAGTTCAGGTAATGCTTCCAATGTCTACGATGCACTGAAAACTAATTTCTTCCCCATATGAATACAAGTTATATGCAAGAGTCCTACCAGATGCATCTCCACCCTCTGAGATGGCAGTGTCATCAGGTTCATCTGCTATGGTGTCATGTCTTACCTCCCTCTGCAATAGACAACACAATAGCATTGGAATTTCGGTATAGCTTCTAAAAATTGCGAAAGACTGCCACTTATGGCCGCTCAGCTCAGCTTTGCATTAGCTGATTTGTGGTTATGTTGCAGTTTAGATTCTCTGCTTTGTCAATATCCATTGTGACTAGTTATCTGATCAATGGTGAAACAACCTCCTACTTGCACTGCCTATTTTCGCTTCCTGTCCAAAATGGGTTTCTCAGAGTAAATGGGTGGAATGTAAAATTCGGTCTCGAAAGAAAGCTAAGACCTTGTGAGACTGTGTATGTGTGATTGAGTATGTGTCGAGGTTAATTCACCAGGGACACATTGGAGAACTTCACTTCTGTATCTCTGGTGAAAGATATTGTTTTGTTGAAATTCTTTTGAAACCCTTAAAACACAGGCTAGTATGCCCCTTCGTCAAGGGTCAGGGTGGATATTCAGTGTAAAACTCAACACAGTGTTGGAGGGAAACAGGTTACCCAAGGAAAGGAACAGGGAATGTACTGGCGCCATCAAAGTGGGATGTACAGAGCAATAGCTACTACAGAGGCGTGAAGCTGATGAGCCGTGCCATGAAGCTATAGAGAACAGTAGTTGGTGCTAGGTTCAATCAAGAGGTAATAGTTGCAGATCAGCAGCATGGCTCGAAGGACACCACAGATGCTACTCTGACTTTGTGGAATGTGGATGGATGATCACTGACAAGGTCAGAAAGGGATGGTCTGTGTCTTTTTGGATCCAGAGAAAGGGTTTGGAAGGCTACGATATAGCAGCTGTGGAACCGTATGAGGGAGGAGGACATGAATGAGGAAAGCAAGAAACAGGGAAATTGAGCGGTGGATGTGAAAGATAGATAGAATAGAATAGAATGCTTTTACTGTCATTGTGCAACATAACGAGATTGAGGGCAGAAGTGAAAGATTGAAAGACAGCAGTAGCAATACAGGGTACAAGTGTATGAATGGACATTGCACAAGAAAGTGCAATGTGCAGTGTCTAAAAAACAGAGGGCTGAGGTGGAGGTGGCAAAGATGAAGATGCTGAGGGTTTTTTTGGGGCGGGGGAGTTGCACGGTTAGTTGGGATTCAAAAGGAGATCATCACAGGAACAGCTACATTGGAGTGATTTGGGGAGAAGGTTCAGAGAAGAGGGAGGTGGAGACAGATGATCTGCTTTGGCAACCCCAAAAGTGAGCTGCCAAAAGGAGGAATTCCATCCAAATACATCTGTTTTTGACTTGTTTTGAAAAATCCACCAGACCTCTATTCCATTTTACATTTAAATAGGACCATTCAACGGAAATTAAGTTTGACTCCAACTGGAGAGGATAAAGTAGATTAAGTTACACATAATCATTAAATACAATCAAGCTGTTTTTTTCCCTGTTTTCCTCTTTTTTGCATGCTTGGATCTTGGTAATTGCTGCAAGGATCACAGAGAGGGCTTTTTTTGTGAGATCCAAAAAAACAGTCCACAGCCAAATGACAATTAGAGGGATTTCATCTACTATATATTTCTACATCATTATGTAATGACCACTGCAGATACCACAAAGGTGTCATGAATTGGTATGACATTTATTACACAACATCTTTTTTTAGTTCCACACTGTAAGATATATCTCTTAATAAGTTTTTCTGTAACTGCTTGCTCAAAGTTCTTTTTGGCAAAGGCGTGGGAGCCACAATAACAACGATCCTTCAAAGCTGAAAACACGTTTCCAACAGAACAATAAGAGAGAAAACAGTTTTGATTTTGGTAGAATAAACAAATGTCCTCATTTGGCAATGGTGATTTTTGATGGCAAATGTATCTGTGCTGTAGCTCCAAAATCACAACGCTAACACCTGATGCAACATGTGCTTCCGACGAAGAACCCTGCTTTGACAGGTAAACCAAGTACTGTATGTATGATGTACTGTACAGTTAACACCGAACTCACACTAGATTATGAAGAGGAAACAAAACAAAACACATTGTATGACAGTTTGTTTTTAAATCACAAATACTGTTAAACTCATTTTATGTTATGTTTAGTGTGAATAAATATAGCATGGTTCAAAACTTGCCTTAGCTGTCCTTGATATCGGCTTAACTTGGTCGTGAATTGATGCTGTCAGCTCCTGGCTTGCTGAGGCTGAGATCAGCCATGGCAGCACCACGTAGCTGAACAGGAGAACCTTCATTTTGTCTGGTAATAAACCGACAAACAAGGCACAGGGTTAACTCCTAGCACGGCACACCACCAACTCTCTGCAAGAAATGTCTGTTGGCATTTTCCAAATGAGTGTATTTAAAGGCTGACTCTAATGCTTCCACAAAAATCTCTAAGGAGCCAAGCACTTAACCCTATCCTGACCACAGGCTGCACGTTCTGAAAAATACACCGAATAGAGAGATGTGAACAACAATGTAATGGAAAGGGATGTAATATAAAGACATTTCTGTACACACAGGAGCAAAAAAATTAAACTTAGAACTTAGATCGCTTGTTTTGTTTGGTATGTTCTCTGAACGTAGATTGTCATAAAGATGTTACTAATTTAATAGCTTCAAAGTTTGTAACTTTGATCATCCCAACCCTGGTCAAATTATTCATCGTACTGAAGAAACCTTTTGAGAAGTAGGTCGCAAAATTTCATTGCATAATAAATTTAATGAGGGATCCACTCACAAATCAAATGTCAAAGTATCCCTGTCAACTTTGCCTCCCCATTCTGTTGATGAACATTATCATCTTCTCTGAAGATGAAGAGCAATATAAGGAAAGTCTGCCATAGACTTGTTTGTGTACATTTTTTGCATTTGCTTTATTTGCAGTAGCTTGACCAATTGCATCTCCTCATCGCCGTTTGTTTTCATGGGTATACAGTACGAAGCTGTGAATATATCATCAAATTGATTTAGTTGTTGACAGATTTAGTGTTTTTGCGTGTAATTTGTTTGAATAATATGTATTCAACACACTATAGTTGATGGGATGGTGACAAAAATATGCCAAGTGTCCTGGCAAAAGCGTCCTCTGCAGCTGATGCGGTAGAGCTCTGTAACTCCATTGGTGGATGGAACAACATTCCTTTAGCCAGTCACTGAGGGAAAGTACACTGAAGGAAAAATTGTATTTTCATGGTGTCTGCACATTCTTAGTTTAGCAGGTGTCCTGTTTCCCTGTCAGCAAACTGAGCTGGAGACTTGCAGTACCAAATCTGGAATAATAATGACAAAAATGGTTGATATCTTTACTTACGCTAATATGGCTGTTAAACCTAAATACAATACTCATCTGTTCTTATTTGTGTAATGGTGATTATGTTGTAGTTTTGTAATATGTCACCACAGTGAGGCACCACAATTGCACCACATTTTTCATATTTCCCACAAATAACCAAGCTTGGGGACAACAGCCTTTTCAAGTACCTTGTTAAATGTCACTCCTTTGTGTAGTTTTGGCTCTGCATACCATTTGAAAATAATTAACTTTTTTTGTGTGTTGTTTTTTTTTTACTCTTGGTTTGTTTGCTTATGGAAACGAGAGCTCTGTTTCATTCTTCTGCAGCTGCACTGTAGACATGAGACTTTGGACGAGAGCGGGGACACAGACATATGGAGAATATTAGTGGTTGACTGAGTTGAGTTCCAGAGCTGGGTGGTATTTGAACGTTTTTCCTCTCTGTCTCTGTTGACTGCTAGATTTATTATCCAGGCATTCCTGGTATTCATTTCCACGCTGGAGGACAGATGGATCCAGTTTAGCATCGTCTATGTTTTGACAAGTTTTTTTTATAAAGATATACCTTTTTTCTGGAATTACAGTTTACACTTGTTCATAGTGTATAAAACGTAGCAACTGCCCATGTTCAATATGGATATTTGCTGATTCCATAGATGCTACCGGTTGCTTGTATTCATTCCTGTCCCTCTTGCCATGTTTGTCCACATCTCATTCTTCTCAGTGTTCTCAGTACCCAGACGACATCTTGATCAGTTGATGATTTTGCCGCAACTCTCTAAAATTTGCCCAGAGACCCGCCCTTATTGTATTTTTTTTTTTTTTTGCAAATATGTTGTATGTTTTTCCCATTTGTTTGATCAGCAATCCAACAGTATTTCCAATTCTCGTCATGTAGCTTTTCTCACACAGACTACGCAACTCCAACATGGAACTATGAATACATTAACGTGGACAGGCTTACGCTTCCATCCAGCATGTTGGAAAGAAAGGTTAGTCTTCACCAAAGCCCTGAGCAGTCAGCAGATCTGTATTCCCTTTGTAGATGCTTCCATGGCAGTCCTCTAGCGATTGCCACCTCACACTGACTTTTGATTCACTCGCGCCCGTGTGCTCATCCTGTGTTCTGTACTCCAGAGGCATCGTGTGAATGGCCCTCTGCCAGGGCTCCCTGTGCCAGAGGAGAATCATTCTGGTTTGCGTAGCCGGCACCAAGTCACACCTGTTCCTAATGAGGGTTTGACTCCTCAAGGGACATCCGGCAGAGGCACGAATAAGCCGCTGCTCCTCCGGGTCGAGGGGAGCTTGTTGAGGTGGTAGTTAGGATGCCTTCTAAACACCTCCCCTGGGAGGGCTTGAGGGTTCGGAGGAGGCCAAGGGCAGGGCCAGACTCTGGACACGCCGGAGGGATTTTATCGGGCAGGCCTGGGAGCATCTTAGGATGCTTCCAAGCTGAGCTGCTTAGAATGGCAGGGGAGAGGGCGAGCTGGGCTTCTTTGCCAAGTGCGGTATTCTCATGACATACTGCTGTTAAGTAATTGATCAGTAAAAATGATATCAATGAAATGCCAGTAGGGCGGCTTGATGTTGCTGTTGGAGTTAACACTCCACATGGTCCTCTAGTTATTCCATTTTTGCCCAATTAAATTACTGTGAAGAGCTACTGCTGCGACACACCTGAACTATCTAATAGTAAACAATAGTAAACAAAACAGTAAAACAAAATGTGACAGAGCACACCTGTTCCGAGACAATTCAGAATATCTGTTTGGTAACCCATTAGAGGTGAGATTAGGCAATCTATTAGCACAGCTTGTGTCGGGAGAGAGAGATTGAATTTGAAAATGGAAAAAAGTATAATGGAGGCTTATAAAAGAAGAGTGGAAAGACAGGGTGGAAAAGACTGTTTTGGGGGGTGCGAGGGGAAAG
>OMPJ01045698.1:0-24240 GCA_900312935.1 Carapus acus | reverse complement strand
AACAGTGACGGTCGACCGCCACCAGGTCTCTCACACACACACACACACACACAAACAAGGCAAGGGACTGACACATAACATCCCACCCCTCACAGCAACAGTCCAGCCACCTCACAGGACAGTGTGAGTGTGAATGGGTGTGTGCCTTTGGCTCAGAGGCCTCTATTGTTCATCCTCACACACACACACGCACACAGCCGCACACACACACATACACACATATATATATATATATATATATATATATATATATATACATATATACATGTATATATATATATACTGTGTATATATATATATATATATATATACATACACACACACACACACATATATACAGTATATATTACATATATATATAGTATATGTGTGTGTGTGTGTGTGTGTGTGTGTGTCTCTGGCAGCTCCGTATCCAACGTCCTCTGTCCAATATATCCACTGTCTCTCCTCTGCACATCATCCTGTGCTCCACGACTATTTTGCAAAACAGCTGTGTGGATGAGCGGCTCAATCTACAACTACAAAGTAGTTTGTTTTTTGTTTTTTATGTTTTTTTTGCCCTCTCTATTCCCAAATAAAAGCTACTGCACCTGTAATGCCCTGTGGCATCGCTATTCCTGATTCTGATTTCTTTCTTGTTTTAACAAAGACTGTAACAGACTCAATGATGTTTGATTTGGTAACAGTGGCTCTGTCTAAGACACAGGAGGTTTCTTTGGGAGTAACCAGGTTAGACAGCATAACAAATGAGATCATCAGAGGGACATTTAAGATAGAGTGATTTGGGGATAAGGTCAGAGAGGCAAGAGGATGATGGGCAGAGGAGAGACAGTGGATATATTGGACAGAGGACGTTGGATATGGAGCTGCCAGATAGGAGGAAAAGAAGAAGACCACAGAGAAGGATCACAGATGTAGTTAAAAGGGACATGAGGGCAGTGGGTGTTGTAGTGGATGATTGGAAGGACAGAGGGGGGCGGAGGAGGACGAGCCACTGAGGCGCCTCCCTAAGGAAGCAGCCAAAAGAAGAGGATGAGTAAAAATGTAGAGACAATCCCATGCAGTTCAAATTTGCTGTAAATGCTGGAATATGTGCAAAAATCTTTTATGTGGAATATAAATTTGCATATCCAGTGACCTGTCAACACAGCAGTGGATACGTCCAAACAACAACAGAATGGCCTCAACCTGAGCCATCCAAACAGATGCGTTCAAAACAGAATGACAATAGATGTAAGCCCCACCCCTACCAGGCACAGGGACCAATCAAGACTAGGCATTCCTCTTGCACCTTTCTACCTACCTGACGTCTTTTCAATTAGCTGAAGAGCAGCAGCTCCCCGACAACAGTGACCTTAACAATATCTTTTGTTGGTGTGGTTGACTCACACCCACCCACAACCCATCCCCCAAACACAAACTCTAAGGCACAGATGATTGCTCCACTGCATTCAAAAGTGAAGGCCCTAAAGGCTTCATCCTTCAAAGCACTCTCCAGTGACAAAGAAACAGAAAACCATTCTGCTGGTGCCATGATGCAACGTTACACTCACCAAATGAAAAGCCCATTTTGAAATGAAATATCTCTTGCTTTTGAAAAAAATGTGAGTTTCTTCAACACAAGATGATTTTTTGCAAATCAGAACACATTCTCACAAACAAATTTGATAACTTCTTCCCTAATGTTGCAAATATTCCTAGAGTTTATGCCAATGGCAACTTCATCATTTGTTGTTTGTAATAGTAAAAACAATTGAGTTTGTGATGCAAATGAGAGGAATTTGTAAGCAGGTGCCATCGAGCGAGTTGAACTGTGCTGAGAACATCAATGCCATCTCAACGATCTGCTTATTAACAGGCGTCATGAAAAGTCTGAAATCGTTTGTGTGGTGAGCTCATGTCCTTCTTAGACACTGTCAGGCCTTGGCAGCCGCTCAGCCGCTGCTCCGGAGGCATTCGGGTTTCGGTTAGAAAATTAAGCAGATAGGGTTTCACTCCTTCTCGCTCTGCAGAGGTTGACTGAATTAAGTCGTTCCTCACTTATCCAGGGTGATGAAAGCCCATTTGTTGAGAGAGGGAGTAATCCTGGAGAGGTGCCGCGACTCCGGTTGCTCGCAGCCAGTGTTAGTAATATTCCTACACGAAGAGGCAGCTTGCTAGGACCGAATTCATACAGCTGTGTTCACATTTACTGCAGTCAGCCTGCGTGCATGCTAAGCGTGTGTGCATATGCATAGGGGTAACAATGGAAACTGGGGGAAGGGAGGACTTCTGTTCACAAAGCTGACATTAGCACTTTGATCTTTACCATTCTATTACAGCAAATTCAGTAAACGCTCCTTTCCCTATTCTTGGGGGGAATGTGAGGGCAAAATATGACAGTCTTAGTCTTGGATGAATTTGGACTGCAGTGACCAAGCACACAGTTATGGTCACATGCTGGTCATTGATCAAGGCCACTTGCATTCAGAGTGCTTTGATTTTTGTCCATTAGAGCAACAAAGAGGAGACGATCTTTGACAGAGGCGAGGAAACAGTCAGAGCATAGGCAAACAGGAGGAGCACAGAGCTGCTCTGGGGTGGTTTGGGGGCAGGGTGGTTGGTAAGACAATTCTACTTATTTTAACTGAACAGTCAAAATAACAGGTCAAGAATCTTCTGACCTCTGAACCACTGAGACTGAAAATGTTAGAGCGTCAGTTAACATGGAGTGGCATTTGGGACTGAACGCTGTGCAAACGTAAGCTAATCACCACTGGTCAAACCAAATGCGAGCCAATAACAGCAAAGTGGAAATAAAAGATAGGAATGAAGAAAAATTTTGCTGTTTAAGACCCTCTGCTTAGCCCAAATGTTCAACCTTGTAAGAGAACCCTCTATGAGGTAAGGGAAGGGAAGAATTGTGATTGGTGTATCAGCTTGGGCGAAATACAGGTGTGGTTCAAGGAAGTGAGTATGATGACGATTCTACTAATGTGCTGTTTTCTCGATCATTCCATTCAACAGCACTACCATGGAATTGAAATGGCAGCAAAATTGTTCTATCAGCGTAATTTAGCATAACAGAATGGCATTGGAACTATTCTATCTTCACTCGATGAAATACCTCTCCATTCATTTTTGGACAATTGGTGGGTTAAGACCTGCTACTGATGGACACTGGGTCTTGGCCTGGGGTTAAAATTGAAACCGGAGAGGGTACCTGGCCCAGAGAGGTGAAACCCACACCGCTTGCACTGACACAGGAGTTGGTTTCCCATGCTGCACCTGTTGCGCCAACAGCGGGGCCTGTGAGAAAGCTCCAACTCACCATCAGATTGGACAATGAGGCTTTTCCGAGCCTTTTGTGGTCCTAACGAACAGTTTCTGTTTGTCACCGGAGAAGCTGGCGATTAGTGTACTTCCCCCTCAGAGTGATTTTCAGTGAGGGATGGATCACCGTCGGGCCAGAACGCAGCCAATGTTAAGTGTGCTTGGCAAGACAACAGCAAGACAAATCTGAGGGGTTTACCGCTGATGAATTGCTGTTCTTGGGAAAATAACTGTGGGGGTGATGAAGAGCGAGGGCTCAGGGAGACTGAAGGATCCTCCTAAGAGTTACAGACCAAGATCGTGCTTGTCTGCTCGCAAGCGCAAGCGCACACACACAAACACACACACCTATCTTGCTTGCTTTCATCAGCACAAGCTGAAGTTAAATTCTGCGTCTATCTCACTTCCGAGTAATTCATAAACCAAGGTTTGCCCTGATTCAAAGGCTTTGCACACGAGTGGGAGTCATACATCCTTGTGTGATCAGGAAGCACAAGTGGCCCTGATGAGAGAGGCTTTGGCTCGGGTCAAAGTAGTAACCGATGCTTTGGCAAACAGACACACGCCCTCGTGCCCTGATTGTTTCCCTCTGTGTCAACACCACCTAAGAGCCTGAGAGCTAATGGGTTGTCCGTGGAAGACAGTGGCGCATAAAGTCATATCAATCTCACTCCACAAAACTATTGTTATTAATCAAATTATCAAACTAAATTTGAAACTTAATTATTTGACACAGCTTATGTATGTATGTATGCTGAATGTTATTCTGCTCCCAACTTCATACCGCCATCCCCAGCTACAACAAATGACCTGTCTTGCTTTTTCGAGCACTCTCTTGCAGCCAAATCATCCATCCATCATCCACCCGTCGGTCATCTATAAAGAGGGCACAAACTGGAGTTGCACCTTCACAAGGGAGCAGGGGACAAAAATGTCCCTTACAAAAGGTAGATCTGAGCCACCCAGACATGTCCGCCTTTGTCCACATTAGACCCATTGTTTGTGGGTTTTAAAAGATAACAGAACCCACACAAAAGGTCTCCCAGTGCCACTGGGGATCCTTTTTTTTCACAGTCACTCTTTGTTCACAGAGCTGTGAGCAAAACGTGCACAATGGACTCTGAGGCAACATGAGAGTTTGAGCTGCTTGTAAAAGAAGACAGTGGCTCCCACTAAGACTGAGAGGCCAGCAAGGTGTGGTGCAGCGTTACTTTGGCCAAAAACTGAGAAAAAAAACAACTATGTCACACACATTCTTCCAACAGACAGAAGACAGAGAACTGTCTTAGTTATTGGAAGCAATTGACAGCAAACACATATCAATGGTCTCTGGGGTTTGATAATCAGACAGTAGATGAAGGCATTGAGCCAGCAGGAACAAACAAAAGTACAAAAACTTGGAAATATGTAAGTTTGATCAAAGCACCTCTGAGGAAAAAATAGGAAATCATTAACTAAAACTGTGGATTGGTGATGTTTTTGTTTTTCGGATAACATTAACTGTATCTTTTGCAAGCCTAAACATTGGAGAAACTGCTGGTGGAAAATCAACTTAAGTCAGTCATAATGAAAATGTTTGGTTTGAAAAACACAGACAATATGTACTCGCACTTCACAAATGCGGACCAATTCCATGTAATTAATGACAAAATGGAGGGGGTCCACTTTGTCTGGCCTCTAATCATTGACCAGCAGTCATTATTTTCCACCCACTGGCTCATATAGTTACTGTGCGCTCACTGCCAAGATGTCACGACCTTGATGCACAAGCTGGGCTATTGCTCACCCTCATAATTTGGATGGACACGAGCAGCATAGGACCCAAACTTGATAAGGGCTGGGACATCCGCTCCTTCGCGCACCCATTCCACTACGTGCTGGGACGTGGAGCTGTTGTCGAGAGGGGGAACATCACACTCCAGCTCTGCTGCACCCCCGACCTTTCCACATACCTCCACTTGTCTGGCACCTGTACTGACAGCTGTAAAAAAAAAAAAAAAAGACAGCCTGGCATTACTGTTACTGATATCACTCATCAACAAGAATGCAAAAGATGCGCACAAGTGACATTGAGACCTTTCTAGTGAAGTGAAGGAGATACTCACAGATCAGGCATGATATTGTCAGCAAGGTGAAAATGTGCACATGTTGTCTCGCTGGGCTCATAGCTATCACTCAAGCACCGCGCACCATCGTCAATCTGTTGGAAATGAGAGACACCATAGTCACAATCACATTACCTCCGAGCCACGGACCAGACATCAACCACAAGTAACAGGCGAAAACGCCACCGTCAGTCCCCCTCCTCTGTCATCATGTTGCAGACTGGGAGGAGGGCCGCTCACATTTTAATGCAGCTTTCCAATTACTGGAATTCATCCCATATCATTACACAAATGGGCAGCACTGCCTTCACCACCAGCGGCTGGCCAGGCCCTTTTTCGGAGGGAAAGCATCATAAATGTCATGTAAATCTTTTCAGCGTCACGTGCATCACAACATCAGAGCGATGTATTTGGTGAAGACGCTGCCCACAGGAGGCGCCATTCTCCGCACCGAGACAGAGATTAGGAAAACAGGCCGCAAGGACGGAGAGGAGCAACCTCCCGTCAAAATGATTCAACCGCATCCATGCATCGCGTGCACCCCCCTAAGTCCAGCTATTGGAGTGCCATGATGGAATCAAAGGGGTGGCACAGGCTCTCCATCAAACCCAAACAGAGACAGCTGTGGTCCAGGCTGATACAATGCAAACGAAAGACTTCTCTGCTTTTCAAGCATCTTTGGTAGGAGAAACAACTTTAAATTCAACAAATATCACTAATGAGTGACGTTTTACAGAATCGACACAGAACTCTGTCAGTATTCCTCCTCAGATACTGACATTGCTGAAAAAATAAACACACCCACTAGACTCCAGTGATTTGAAACTGAAACAGAAAAGAGTCGTCAGATGGTCCCTGCAATTTGCAAGTTACTGACGCCCACACAAACAACAGCTCGTCCTCAACAATGACAGACTGATGGGCAGTACCCAATCTGCAGTGGCCACAAATTCCTGAAAAAGTATTTGAAGACCAAGGCAGCCTTCGTTTTCCAGCTAATGTGGATTCCTGCGCAGCTACTTGTAGGAAAAATGTTGTAACAACACTTACATCACTAAAAGTGACCACAGCAAAGGTCTGACTGGAAAGAAAATCGACACTGGCAAGCTCATGTCAGTAACTGTGTTCTCCATTTAACCTCACAGCATTCCCTGCTCTCATTTAACAGAAGTTACTGCACCCATGATACGAGCAAAAGTGATTCGAGTGATCAACAAGATCCACAGCAGGATGGCGGTTTTGCATCCGTGCTCCATCATTGACTGCCTACTTGGCGAAGGGAAAAGTTACAAATGTGGCAGAAAAGGTGGTTGTTACAGCTGTAGAAGAAATGATAATTGAGCCCTACGATGTTTGAAACACTTCAGCCCCATGAAAGTATTGCGAATGTGGGTGTTTTGGGAAGGATAATTTGAGTTGACCAATTTGGAATGAGTTTATCTTACACATTAATTGTCACAGCTGTTTATACATAAACAGAAAAGCATAGAAATGTACCATAAGTAGAATGTAGCTTAAGTGCTCCTCACTACAATCTGAGGGCTTGCAGATACATACAGTATATACTGTGATATATATCCTGGAAGGAATCACTAACATAAATGTGTAAACATCCCAATTATTAAATCCAAAACTGTATATTTATACGGCCAGTGTGGCTATCACACAATGTGTGTGAGTGGGCAGACCGTCCCAGCAGCTTGTGAGCTGCACTCCACTCACACTGAGCGTCATCACAGGGGTCTTTACGCTTTCTACAATACACAGACGGGACGAAGTCTAAAACCAATTTCCACACCCATTTTGTCGCTCAATAAACAGTAGAGCGAAGCGGACACAGATGTGACGAAAACTGGAGTCAGAGTGGGAATGGTGGTGAAAAGGTCCGTCCCTCCATCATTTCCAATATGCACTGCTGATGCACGGATGCACATCGGGTAATCGCAACCATGCACCAACAACATAAATTAGAGCAAAGCCATTTGAGTTCCTTGCAACTTTTTATGCCCCAATAGTGCACTGAGTGTGTGCAAAACAAAAAAGCAAAACCATGGTAATGTTTCATCATCATCAACATCAGGGGGGTCACGGTCAACACACACACACACACATACATACACACACACACACACACACACACTCTTGCTCCATATCCACTTCAGATTTGGCGCTTAATAATTGCGTGTTACCGTTTGTCAGGCCATTCATCCTCTCTGCATTCTTAGAGCCCACCATCACCTAGCTGTGAGCTAAAAACGTTTCTACTATGGTTGCTAAAAAAATCCTTTCTTCAAAGTGCAGTTATGGTTCAGGACTATGAGTGTTTCTGTCACTGTTTTATTCTGTGGACTGAACGAAAGTCAGTCCACAGAGGAACAAGCCAACAACTGGCCAAACCAATCCTGCTTGGTTATTGTGGCCCTTTTCACTCATGACAATCAATAGCACAATCTCTTAGGAGAAGAGAAAAAGCAAACGAATGACAGTTTCAAAAATTACTATACGGTAATTAAACACAGAGGATGAACAAAGACTCTCAGTGAGAAGAGGAGGAACAAATAAACTGACTGCTACTGATTAATCACAAGCAAAAAAAGTTACACTGAAAAAGCTTGGTACAATCAGTTACAAATATTAATTAATCATTTTCAGCTTTGTTGAAAGCCAGACTGAAACTGTGAAAACCTTTGGTCACTTAAGCGTAGACGGCAAAACATCTAATATCCTCGTGTTGATATGAGAAAGAGGGCGTCTCTCTGCTGCTGCCGGAAGTTAGAATGTTGGAGGAAGGCTCATGGCTGGCTGTTTTAATTGTTGCAGTCCCTGTTAGATGAGGTGGACGAACAACAGCCTGGGATGCTGAAGCATTCGCCAGGGGGCCTGCAAAGAAGACCCAGAGACAAGAGAGGTTCCTCCATGTTTGCTCTCTGATCAAAGTCCACCATTCTCCAAGGACTGTGGTTAGCCATGTGTGTAAATTTGTTTGGTGGTTTGTGAAGAGTTCAAAGCTCATGAAGACTCATAAACTGGGTCAAAATGAAAGAAAAAGAAACCGTCGACTCAACGTCTCCTGCTTACTGGGGACAAGCCGGGTGTCCTTTGGTTTTTATGTAGATTGTGAGGTGAAATTCCAGAAAAGCACACTGAAACAAGTATCAGCTGTCCCATCTAGGCACTTGAAACAGAGTCTGGTCTTCAGCATGAGACAAATCTTTAGCTACTTTGGATCCAAACACTGGGACATTTGTTGAAATTGCTGCCACTTTATGAGCCTTGTGTGGACTTTGACAGAATAAGCCTCATCATTTCCCTATGCTGACTGCGACTTAGCACATTTATCGCCGGGGTTTCCACCGACAGGTGTCGGCACATTCAGCACTTCTTTGTGAGCTTCAATTCAATGTAACACTGACAAATGTGACAGGAAAGTCACTGGGTAGGACAAGCAAAGGCGCCTGTGAGAGGATAGTGTGTATATTCTGGCAGGGCAGCTCTGCAAATTGTTACGAGGGCTGATTTTTATGATTTTTATATGTCAAAGCAGCATTTCAAACGGAATCTTCAATGCTGACAAGCAGCGAGGGCTGATGTCTTTTTTTGTTGATGTTTTTAAGTTTTCATCACGGTGAGAGTGATGTCATGAAGTTGATGACATCACATCATTGTGTTGATGACATCACCATCACCGGTAGAACACAGTGAGGTCTCAGCGAACACCATGTGTGTTTTGGGTGCAGTCTCATGATGGAGGCATGTTTTAGTCATGTGATTCAATCCGGTCAAGACTTCCATACAGGTGCTGTTCTGCATGCTGCTGATCAGAGTCCAACCAGTACAAAATGTGAAAAGCCAGATGAAAATCATCTCAATGCCATGACAAAAACTGACAGAACTTCTCGTAAGGAAGTCACATTCTTTCCCTTAGAAATTTTCATAATGCCTCGGCAAAACATCAATAGGCAAGACTTCGCCCACCGTAGGTGCCAGAACACTCTGATTGTCCTTTGGCATTTTCAGTGCTGCACTAAAATTGAGCATTTCAAAGCCTCACATCAGTGGTCCCCTTCGGCGACCTGGAGCACAAAAAACTTAGAGGTTCCTCTGTTCGATGTGGATTGCTTTCTTCTGCCCCATGAATTTCCTTTAAAGCTCCGACAAGAAACATTTTTTCAATCACAGTGGGCATCGGTTTGATGTGCACTTATGAAGTCCGGGCGGCATAAACAAGGTTGATGAAAAGACACAATAAGGACATTTCTGCAGTGCTACACCAACACATCCAACAACAACAGAACAAACACTTGGTCTTTATTGAATCTCTCATTGAAGGTAAATCCCCAAGAAAACCACAACCCTTTAACAATTCCAACAGTCCACGATTAGAAAGGAGGGACCAACATCAGAGGAGGACTCAACGCGGCTCAGAGGATTTCAACATTGCTTCCAACGCAGCACCGTGGCCTCATGTTTTCTGGCTCTACTTTCATTCGTTAAATTGTCAGAAGACCTTCACCGTAATCTAGATTTAGAATCGCTGTTTGTTTACTCTCACCGATGTCATGTTGTTATTGCACCTTGCACAGAAGGCAAGGCAGGCAGAGACACTGAAACACATTTTCTTTGCAGCTACTGGAGTGACACACACAACTTCAATATAGCAGAATGTTTTTTTTTCAATGTGACTGGCCTTGAAGGGTAGAGGGACACGTCTCTGACAGCACTTAATCTCAACGGCAGCACTGCATCAAACAAAAAATAGGAGACCTACATCTGTTAGCACCATTCCACAAAAAGTTTGTTTCATCTAAGGATATTCGAAATTCAATTTATTTCATTTATGAAATGAGAGTAAAGTAATGAATCTGTCTGTGTGTAGGCCCACACAAGCAGTTCTGAGACAGGAAAAAATCTTCCACTCCTTTCATCCTCTACAATTACCTGTGAGAAGCCTCTGACCTCCGCTTCAAAAACATGTGGATATCACAGCTTTGGGAACAACTGTTGGGTGTCGCAGTCCTTGTTACAAAGCTGAAATTATACACCAGGGATATAGAATATGAACTCTGACCCCCGCAACGAAGTAAGACAAACAACAAGACGGTGTTTTCATTTGCCCCTGAAAAGCTGCTCAGCTTCGGACAAATTTCCTCCACTTTGTTCCACCAGAGTAATAAACACACATCTTCCCATGTGAGGAGAGTAGCAACTCCAACTTCTCTCCTCGGAGATAAACGACAACAACACGACGACAATTACGATAAAGACAAAGGTTAAAAAAAAAAAGCAAACATCATACATACCTGTGACTCGGTTCTCAGAGTTTGGCATTCGCTGAACGAAACCGGCAAACTTTAAATTTGACGTCAGGGCCGGGATCGGCAAAGTTTAAGAGCGAAAACGCGAGCGCGTGTGCGCTCTGGGGAGAAAGTGCGTGTAAGATCGGAGAAGGTTCCTTCTCCTCCGACAGGTGCTAGGTGACGCACAGGTAACACTGACTGCGCTCCCTGTGGACCTCCTTCTCCTCCGAGTCTCTCCTCCCTCCTCTCTCCCTCCCTCCACTCATCTCCCCCGCCCTCTCTCTCTCCCTCCCTCACTCTCTCACAGGTAAACACACAAAACCGCATTGTTGACATACACTTCCCAAGCTTGACACAGAGTGACCGGTTGCCCATCGTGCAGGAAAAGAGCATAAAAGGGAAATTTTGTTTGCGCAGTTGCTCAGCACCCGGTGAGGAGACAACCACGAGGGGGCGCCCTTTACCCGGGGTCGGTATCCCCAGATGGGGTAAGAGTAGGGGGTGCAGTCAGGAGGTAGAGGACGTGACACAGTGGCCCTGATATCTTGTATGATTTCGTGTTCATTTTGCGCCGGATGCCTTTATCCCCACCTCAGTTGATTTGGCTCTAAGACTTCAATATTTCTTATGTGAGGTGCAGAGAGTGCAGGTTAAAAGAATAGTCTCATAGCTTTAGGGGGGAAATGGTAGGTTCTCGTCTCTGTCATTGTGGAAAAGTACACTAAGTATCAAACCAAAAGCATTAAGCTCTCGTGGTGAGTGCTCTGCAGTACTCATGAGTTGCTGCACTTACCTCTCACATTTTCGCAAATGTGCGGTAGGTGCCAGTACTATGTTGAAGATGTGACAAGCAATGGATCACCAAAAATCTAATTTAAAAACAGTTCCACAACGCTGATTACACTTTTGTAACTTTCATTGTATAATTGTCATTGAATTGCCCTTTGGTGTTTAATGATTCCAAAATGTATAAACCTTAAGGGAAAATGGGGTTATGTTAATTCCTAAAACGGAGGGTAAACAGTCAAAGACAGCAGTGATAATTTCATCACTATTCAAATCAGGATCAAGATTGCATGCATTTCAGTCAAAACCAGCAGGCAGCTTGTAGTTTGCCGAAGTCGTTCATTATTACACTCTTTCATTTTGCTCAAGTATTTCTATGCTGAAAAAATACAAATTTTGAGTCAGAAACATGCCTAACACCAAAATCTCTCCATCAATCAAACAATACTGTAGATTACATTACAGTAATACAGATTTAAAAGCAATGCAGCCTCCAATGTTCAGCCTCAGGGCATGTCTTTATACAGAGTGCATAGAGGCTTAAGACATTCATGGTACATTTTCTGTCACTTATATCATATTTATCTTATATACATAATGCACTGAATATCCCATACATGGTCTGTGGCAAGGAAAGAAAGCAGGGTGTTTTGTTAGTTGCGCTCTTGGTGCCAGCAGTCATGGGAGGAGACTCGTTGGAACAAAAGATGTCTACCTCATCTTTAAAATGTAATCTTCAAAATACTCAGACCAGTTTTTGAAAAAAAAAAACATTTCATTCCGACACTGCCATTATTGTCTCAACAAATTGAACCATAGCACAATAATAAGTGAAATCACTAATGCGAAAGTTCTTAAAGCTGAAAAGTCTACTGAGTATTCTATATGTCATATATCGGGAAAACTGTTTGTGAAATAAGGTGTACTTTTGTAGCTAGTCAATGTCCCCTTTAAAGCTCAAGGACATAAGTATGTTGCTGTTAATAAAAGGCAGACGTAGCTAAGCCAGCTCTTCCAAAAAACAAAAACCCTTGGAGTTTGTGAAATTATCAGGCCATTTCTGTGTGACAAAATCATCAGAACTGTTTAAGAGGAACTGTGGTGGCTTATATTTATATGAAAAAAAGAAGGGTAGTGGGGGGTAGAATAACATAAAAACAGGCCAAACACGTCTTATCTTTTTACTTCTAGCTTGCTTGCATGCCCATATTTGGTGGAATAGCCCTGCATGACACAGAATACAATCCTAGGAATAGTATTGCATCATGTATCCCCAAAAGATAGTCACTTAGAAATAGGACAGAGTTTCTCCCCAGATGATAACATCATACTGTAAAATCAGTTGAGATGAAGTTAAAATGCCCTTATGTAACGTAAGCTCAGTGGTCAGTGGACACTTGAAGTCTGAATTCCATTTAGAGATTGGTTTCTGTCAGTCACCAAAATCCGGAATGTCGTCATACGAGTAACCCCGGTAACCCTGGGATGCATAGTAGGCGATTCTCAAGTGGTAAAATCCAGGGAGGAAGAGGAGCGCCCCGATGATGATGACAGGGATTGTGCGGTCTGGATGCTTTAAACAGAGCAGAACAACAGAAATGCAATTAGGCCATAAATTGAAGGAGATCTGCTGCATTTCCATTCTCCCTATGATAGTTCCCATTCCCTCTACGCCTGTGTGTGGACTGCAACCCATGAGCCTATCCTGAAATTCTGAGACATCTGCTTACAGTCCTTCATCCAGTAGGACACTTGAAACATCTCATCCCAACAACCAAAACATCTGAAATTAATTAACCTTTTCATGCTCTATCACAGTATGGATGGATGGATGGATGGATGGATTGATTATTTGATCCATATGGTTGGTTACCCTCAGGATATTAAAGCCCCATGAGCTCACAAGGTCAGTACAGACAGAACTAAGAACTTAGCTTAGAATACTGAACAGTTATACAAAATAACAGATACTACGAGACAAATACATCTGCACAAATACTGTACGATACGAAACATTAATAACGCTGAGAACAATTCTGTCATTCTAAAACGAGAGTCACAATATACTGTACATACAGTAGTGTAGTGGCACAGTACATCAGTATATTACACTGGTCAACATCAAATCTATGGTGGAAGTTTTTTTTTGCTAAAGAAGAATCATTTTTATGTACTGAATTCAAAAATGACACTGGTTTTGCTCAATCAGGTCAACTTTCTGAACTAAGCTGCATATGTGTTTTTTGACATTTTTGTTTACATGTACATGCATTTTCATATTATATGATGCATAATCTTATATTTCTTGCAGTTTATGAATTCTGAATATTTTTCATGTGCCAACTTATGACTTGTTGTTTTGCTCTTTATTATTGCATGCGAATGAAATGGCCTCAACTAGAACACCTTGCAAAAATAAGCCGACTTATTCTGCTATGTCTGCAATGAATACACCATTGTTCCTAACAGGAATGTAGCCGCAAGTTTCATAAAGCATGCTTACCATGCTTCTTTTGATATTAAACTTGGTGACCACTATGAAGTGACCACGCATGTTATGCAAGTCATGTGCTGATTATCAGCATCAGCAGACCAAAGGCAAGAGATGAGAAGGAGAGAAGACGCACCTTATTAATCCCCTGAAGGGGAAATGACATAGTTTTCACGCTTGCAAATACTCACACATGGAAGTATGCACACTATGTCATTCAGTAAGGGAGGGTCTCAAGAGTGAGGGGGCTGCCTATTCTGAAAGCACCCTTGAGCTGGTTGGAGTTAGGTGCCTTGCACAAGGGCACCTCTGCAGTGCTAAGAAGGCAATCTGCAGTCCCTGCAGTTCCTCTAGTCACTAGTCCAGCCCCCAGTCCCTTGTGTCATCACTGAGACTTGAACCAGTCCCCCAGGCAAGGCCCCTTACCGACTGAGCCACTGCCGCCCCCAGAAGAGTTGTCTGAAGTTCGGAATTCCCATGGTTTGGACAACAAACCATATCACTCACTGCTGCGTCTGCACTATTGACGTGAGTGAAATGAGCACAAAGAACCGAAGCAGCCTCAAGTACCCTGATCTTGAATCAGCATATCGTCCTGTTGCTCACTATGATGAAATTCCAGTACATGTCTTTGGAGAACTTCCTGACACTAGGGACGAGGATACCTCCATTTGATGAATACGTTGTATAAAATTTTCTTTTTTCTCCTTTGCTGGGTGCTTTTTTGGATGAGAAATATTAACAAAAATAAACTGATAAAATCACAAGAATGTAATCAATTTCATCAGAAGACTGAATTTCTCTTAGAAAATTAGCATAATACAAGTAACCTGACCTGACTGAGAAAAACATGATGTCATTTTTGGATTCAGCAATGCAAAATGGTTCTAATTCAATTGAAAAAACAGACTTTTTCCAATTTTTGTTTATTTGTTATCCAGTGTTGTGTATTGCACAGTAGTCCTACAATACAAAGAGATTGACACCCACACTTAACAGTTTCTTTCAAGCAGAAAGGCTGCATTCACAGGGTTAAAGCGGCGGTTGGGGCAAACGGTCCTCAAATATCACCTTCAAAGGATACATTGCATGAGACTGGAAATTTGGAGGATCTTTCGCAGAGAACCCAACCCAACCCCAAAAAGACTGACTGCACCACTTATCTTCCTTCATTACGCAACACCGCCAATGGATAAAATTTACTGGAGCACTCTGTAATGGGAACGCTTCGGGGAGCATTTCAGATTCCCTAATGTACCCATCTCATCCACAATTAGTGGCCGAGGGTGCTGGAGGCCTTAATGGGCTTATCTCCCACCAGCTTTGCACACATATGCTCTGAAGGAGAGGCAGCGAAAGAGGAATCCAGACAGGGTGACTTCATCTGTTTTAGATCCAGTTTCATGCAAATCGCTCCTCACTCAGCAAATTAAACCCAGGCCGCAGCAGCAGTAGGAGGAGGGTATAGGGAGAAGGAGCAGTAGCAGTCCAACACCAACACCCTGCTCAATCTCTCCAGCAGATGGCCGTGTTGCGTAATCAGCTCACTACAGGTGTTTGTGTGGGGTAACTGCAATGCGTGACGCATTCTACTGCCAGAGGTATATTAGGTGACAATGAGTACTTCAAAGTTCTCGTGTGCTTGTAAAACATCTGTTGCTGCATGTTGTGATAACTTAATCAAAACAAATCTGTGTTACCCAGCTTAACTATTCCTGCCTCGAATGATGATGTTTGATAAGTGCACTCTCCTCCTCTCTCTTACTCATTCACAATCTCCTTCCTCCCTTGACAGTCAAACTCAAACTTCTCCACCATCATAAACTCTTAAAGTGAGTCACTCTCTTTCTCTGTCCTTGCACTTTACTTTGTTTGCAACACATCTGCATATTTCATTGTACCAGACACAGCGTTTTAATTTTTTGCTGTGAAGAGAACTTAACATCATAATAAATTTTTCACAACACAGTCCACAGAGTGAAGGACAAAATACTCATTAGTGCTGTGGTGATAGGGTGGAACTATTCAGTGTATTGGACTGTCACATCCCACCTGCCATGTATCATTCTGGCAGCAACAATTTATGCTGGCATGATGCTTATAATATTTACACTGACCAAAACGACAGAACAGAATGGGAGCATGAGCATGGCTGAAAACTGAGCAATCACACCGCAGATTGACACGATATTTGGTTAACTGCAGGTCTGGCAGCAATATTGTTGAGATGAGTGCAAAGTCTTGGCACTTGATATCGGAGGAAACGCAAGGCAATCTGAACATTGGGAAATGTCTGTAAAGTGATGGAAAATGCAATATCCCATGTAATCAATCAAATTGAAGAGTGAGAAATGAGGTAAATATCAGGTCAGAGTGAAAGTGATCACATGGATATTGCACTGCAAAAGCATTTGATGGTCCGATGATATGATTCACCAAAAAGTTATGATTCAAAGCATAATTTGACACCTTAGTCATCAATACTGGGACAAAAGATGTATCTCTTCGTGTATCAAAGCGACAGGGACTAAAGGAGCCCCATGCACATTTGGATTTGACTTGATTTCACCTGATGCCTTTAAAAATTGTAGCTCTTTAAAGCTAAATTGGAGATAACACCTTCCACAATGAAAACATTATCACCAGGGACGACATCTAGGGATTGGTTTTTAGGCGATATGGAGCAATGTGCAAATCAAAAGAAAATGAAAATAAGCCTGAAATGTGTACACAGCCATTGCTTTCAGTAGTAATTTAAACCTTTTTATTTAAACATATCTGGCATCAAAGGACATGCTTTTCATTATTACCAAAGCTTACCTCAACCGTTATGGATCCCGACAGCAGTAAGGCACCGAAGATTATCAGTAAGGTACCAACCAGGAACAGGAATATTGCCAAGGCGATGGCTTTGTATGGAACCTCTGGGGGACTTTTTGTAAACTGTGCAGAGTTCAATTGTTAGAGAAATCAAAATGTCAGTTATTTTGCACCAAAACAAAAGGAAAACACAAACACCACCTTTTACATCGCGTTTCAAAAGTTTCCGTAGTAGTTGTAGGATAGACATTTCTGGTCAATCTTTCTTGACGATTGCCTTGAAGTGGTCATCAACCTTGATAAACAGTCGGTGAACACATACAAATTCTCAAGGCTTGGGGCGCTCACCTGTAGGTCGATGTAGCTGTCCTCATCTGCAGCCAATTTGGAGTACTTCACTTTGTTACCGGACACTCCGCTTGACATCATGTTGATTCTATTTGCCATTTCATGAAATGGTTGATACATCTGCAAAGACACGGATAAAAGTAATTGTAAAAAATATTCATCTCTGAGATTCAACCCACTGATTTAATGATGTATTTCCGATTAAGGCTCCGTTATTGGTTGAGGTGATGTCATCAAGCCGGCAGTTTTTAACTTGTCACAATGATGTCACGATGATGCCATCGAGTGCTGCCATTGCTATAAAGTTTCCACACTTTGATGCAAGTAAATTGTACAATTTTGTACAATTTACGATCCTTATCCTCATGACTTAATGGGCAGTTTTGCTCTAATTTTTGATGGGAGGGTGAATTTGGTCCTCTAAGCAAGCTGGGCGCTCCCATTAACACACTTGTTTCCATTCCATTATTCAAATGAGGGTCTAAACACGAGATTTGTGTCGCACTCATACCGTCGACACCGGTATAAGCAAGAGCGACGGCCAAGTGAGGTACAGGCACATGACCTGCATTTCCATACACCCGCGGTGCTTTAAGGGTTGTCTGTGCTGGATGCGGTTCTGATTAGCAAGAAAATTAGCTTGTGGCAAGTTTAGCTCACAGGGCTGGCTAACGTTTTCTTAGACAACACCAAACTTTAGCACTTCCCCGCCTCACCTGCAGCACTAACAACTACAGTGGTGCTTTCCGAAAAACTGTTTGATAGTCCCATACTCTGACATCACGTTTGCTGCCATTGAGCAAACTCACCCACTTCCGTATTTACCTTTTACGAGCATGCGCAGATTGTAGCGGCGCGCCCTCCCTCCCAGCGGACCTGCACACGCTGGCAATAAAACGATGAAACATACAAATATTACTACAAATATCAAATAGATATCAAACTTAACTAAATATTTAATATTAAACGTTCGAGGGTATTTATTTGAGTTAACTGCATTATTTAGAATCCGTTTTTACACAATCTCTCATGCATGTTGATGAGGTATGTTAACAGTTCTGTGTTTTGTTTTCTTTTGATTTGTTTTGTTTTTTGATTTCCTCACCTTGTAAGCCCTGTGTCATTGTGCCCTCTTCCCTACTCTCCCCGTCCCCACGGTGAATAGATTTGCGAAATTAGCCACCATAATTCAAATATCAACTCTCAACTCTCAACAAATCATTGAAATAATAGATTGCAGACATTGTTCCACTCTGTCTTTCTGAATAATTCAAATTTAATTAACTTGGGGTATTTTGAGTTTTGCCAAGGAACACATTGCACCTGGAAACACCCTGAGGACAGCTAGATAGGTCAGCACAATCATAACTTTGTGAAACATATTAAGACAGAGGTACCACGTTATAAGACAGCGGACACAGAGGCAATTATGTTACTCATCTCGACAGCCAACACAGGGTGCTTTAGAAATTTCTCCTCTCTTCTGACAGTTACAACAAACGTATCGAAAGTGACACTGATACTCTTCTATCATGGCCAACATCTTAGTTCACCTTCAACAGTTTACCTCAGACTTCCAAAGGACTGTGGCAAGGATTTATAAACACACATCTATTTGTACGAGGCTTGCACATCAGAACACCTCATCAAATTACGACAATTTCAGTTGTATTCTAAATCATATGATACTGAATGGCCTTGCAAGCTGAAAATGACAATAACATCATATAAAACGTGTCATTTTATTGTATTTTATCCTTAATTTCATTGTGCCATGTGTTAGAAAAATGTACATAGTTATCATAATGTCTGTGTTATGTATCCTTAAAAATGTCCCGAATAACTTGAATAACTTGTTTTGGGAAATCGATGTCTCGTGACCGTTGCATGTTTTGTTCTTTAAAAGTGATTTGCAGAAGTGTTAACTCTAAGATTGATGAGTTGTTTTGCAAAGGAAGAGTAACTGTGTTAACCTGAATGTAACCTCAACTTAAAAGATGGATCAGCTCACATTCATGACCTGTGTGACCTCGATGACTTCATGGTCAAGTTGCCAGATGCGGTTTGACATGTTGCAGACTATGTGCAGGAGTTAAGACTATGTTTGTATCACAACGAAAATATGTTGAGGTGCAGCTCATGTATCCCCCATCCTTTAGGAGCTGCATCTTTTGTGTAACCAAGGAACTGCCCTAAAGAAATAAAAGGGAGGCGAGCAGTCGGGCCAAGCCAGAGTAGTTAGGTGGCATGTAACTGTGCTGGCCTGGCTGACTCTCCTCTAGAGTAAAGGACATTGACTCTCTTGTGTCTTCTTTCTTACAGGGTGTTAAGGTGTATAGACCTGACAGGGAGTTCCTGGAGCACACAGGGAGACCTGGCAGCTGTCTGGCTTGATTTAGCCAACGCCTACGGTTTTATCCCACACAAGCTCGTTGAAACCGCACTGGAAAGACACCATGTTCCAGGCAAGATCCACAGCCTCATCATGGACTATTATATCAACTTCAGCGGTCAAGTCTCCTCAGGCCAAGTAACATCTGCCTGGCATTGCCTCGAGAAGGGCATAATCACCAGCTGCACAATCTCAGTGCCACTCTTCTCGCTAACCATGAACATGATCGTCAAGTCAGCTGGGGTCGAATGCAGAGGATCAAGATCAGGAATACGGCAGCCCTCCATACAAGCCTTTATAGATGACTAGACAGTCATGACAACTTCAGTGCCAGGGTGCAGGTGGCTCCTGCAGGGACTAGAACGGCTCATCCAGTGGACAAGGATGAGCCTCAGGACTGCTAAGTGCAGTCCTGAAGAAAGGGAAAGTGACTGACCAGTTTCGCTTTGCCCTGGGAAGGACCAAGATTCCATCAGTGACCGAAAAACCTGTTCAGACCCTGGGAAAAATTTTCGACACCTTCTTGAAGGACTCAGCAGCCATGAAACAGACCAAGTGCGACCTGATAACCTGGCTCACCACCATCGACAAGTCTGGTCTCCCAAGGAAATTTAAAGCCTGGATCTACCAGCACAGTGTCCTGCCAAGGATACTCTGGCCCTTGCTGGTCTACGAGGTACCTATAACAACAGTAGAAGCACTGGAGAAGTCCATTAGTCAGTTTCTCAGGAGATGGTTAGGGCTCCCTCGATCCTTGAGCAGCATCGCCCTGTATGGCCATTCCACCAAACTGCAGCTCCCTTTCAGTGGACTAACAGAGGAGTTCAAAGTCACCCGCTCCAGAGAGGCAATGATGTAAAGCAGGGGTCGGAACCTTTTTGACTCAGAGAGCCATGAAAGCTTAATTAATGGATAACACAGGGATTAAAGCAAAAAATATATATTTTTGATTGACATTAATCAATTAATTGATTCATTGATTAATCGACTGATTAATCAGTCAATTAACCATCCAACCAACCAACCAATCAATCTTGATGTTTGAGATAAAAGACCAAGTACAATGGGCATAAAAAGTTAGGTCAGCATCGCTATCTGGGGTGGGGGAGAGGGTGAGTTGTCAGCGATAACAGCTGTAGTAACACGGAGATTAACGTTCAACTTTCATAACATTACGATGAAGCCAATGTTGACGGGAGGTGTCTTTCAGGCCGAGAATGACGTTCGCGTCACTTTGTAGTGAAGCTGTAGTTCTGTCATCGCAGTACCGTAATTAACACCAGCAGAACCTCAAGTCGTTAATGGACAAACCTGAACCTCAGCAGGGAACAGACACTTAAAGGACACTGGTCTCAGATGAGGTGGACCATCATCAATCCATTTTGAATTGGTAGAAGACACTTTAACCCTCTGTTGATTGCAGTCATGCAACTATTCCCTCCAGTCGCTAAAAAATTCCAACAGATTCTTACCTGAGGGGCAGGCCAACTCACTCTCTTTGTTCCTGATTGGCTAATGCCAAGGTTCTAGCTAGTTTGATTGGAGTACATCAGCGTCAGTTTAACGACTAACAGGCTTTCATTGGATAGTCAAAACCACGACAAAATCTGCGTCAACTTTTTTGATCTCTCTTTTTTCCTCATCTTTTTCCAAATGACGGAAATCCGTCTACAGATGACACCTTGAGGTGTCCCCCCCTCCGCTTCGCATCGGGTGGTGGGGTCACCTCTCGGTGATTATCAAGCAACAATGACCTCCGACGCCTACATTATCCCGTACATAGTTATTGAAATTGGACTTCCTCCCTGTAGTCTTGTGCTTTGTTAATCTGCAGCCCACAGCTGGAACACGACCAGTGATGACGGACCTCCACACATCCAGGTCCTGCTCTTTGATTGGCATGCTGTGCATGTACTGCGGCGCATCCCTCCACCTGTCTCTGCCTCTCTCTATCTCTCTTTCAGCCAAACCAGTCAAGGCAGTTGGCCGCCCACATGCAGCCTGGCCTGAGATTTCTTCCCTGTAGAGGGGAGTTTTTCCTCATCACTGTTGCTACTGGGGGATAAGTTGGGTCTCTATGTAATTTTCTTATAGAATTTGGACCTCTGTATGCTCTCGGCACTATACAAGTAAAATTGAATTTAACTGGGAAGAAATATTTAAAGTTTTGTATTATTCTATATTGGGACAACCTATATAATCCCACACATTACCTTTTCTGAGCCAACGGCAAGCATCGTGCTTTGTCAATTTCACCTTTTCTCGGACATAGGGTAAGGTCCAGCCTCCTCCAGGATTTTTCTCAGCCCTTCATCCCGTGCCCCCTCAGGGCCTGGGCTAGGGGACTGGCCCCCTCCCAGCACCCCCATAAGTTTCGCCACTGGAAATGACTGTGCTTTGTAAGCTGCCCCTCTCCATTGTTGACAACATGGGTTTCTGGCCTTTTACGGCTCACACAGTACCAAAATACAAGGTCCCAAGCTGCAAATATATCACAGAGACTGCTGTCTCTGCACTCCTATGGATGGTAACCGAGCATTTCTCAAGGAGGCTAGAAAAGGTGCAGGCCATAAGCTTCACTACTGGAATCTGGGGCAGCGACTTCTTCCCATTTTCCCTGCTTGGTTAACTGCTCACTGGAAGGACACTGTATCGTTCAACCTGGTAAGCGTGGTGCTGCATGTAAACAAGTACAAAGGATCCCACACTGAAGCAATTGCAGGAGCTACGGAGAATATGCTGCCTAACTGGAACATCCCCAAGTCAAAGGTTACATTAGCCGACTCTCGCCTAGAAACTGCTATTTTGTCTTGTTTTTTCACTTGTCTTTAACTGGAATCTTTTTTTTGGAGATGGTCTTACCTCAGATAGGCCTTAATGCCATGATCTCTCTCAGGGATACCTGATGTATTTTATTTCTTTCTCTTGATTTGATTTTACTTCTTGTTGCCGATTATTGCTACGCTTTTTGTCGATATTGCACTAGTTTGGCCTTTGAGAACCACATCTCAGGTGTTAGGTACGGGATAATTTTTTTTATTATTATTATTTCCTTTATTTTACCAGGTAAGTCTCACTGAGATTTAAAAACCTCTTTTACAAGAGCGACCTGGCTAAAAATGCAGAAGCATGAACCAACACCGTTATTGATTCACAGACCTACAACAGTATACAAATCATAATTGCAGATTACAAATCACATTTACAGTTTACAATTCAAACAACACAAATTATACAGAACAAACACAGGGGCCAATGGACTGTTTTTCCAGGTTTTTTAGGTATGACCTGAATTCCCCCAGACCAATGGGTTTAGTCAGGCCAAGTTCCTTTTGTAAGTTGTTCTAGCAGGAGGGGGCTGAAAACTGAAACGCTTTTTTACCTAATTCAGTCCTGGCTCTCGGGACATTCATCTGTAAAACATCCTGAGAGCGTAAACTGTACTGACTGTGTGCTTTGCACATGTATGTGCATAGATATGGAGGGAGGAATCCAAGTATGGATTTGTAAATGAAAGTCGTCCAATGAGTGAATCCACGGGCAGATAATGAGGGACACTTTGCAGCAGCATACAAAGAGCAGTGGTGGGTATGGTGGTGACTTCCGGTCATGAAACGCAGGGCTGAGTGGTATACTTATCCAATTTCTTTAATGTTTGGTCAGATGCATTCATGTAAATTATGTCTCCGTAATCTAACACAGGTAGAAAGGTCATTAGTACCAGACGCTCTCTGACCTGAGGTGAAAAACAGTGTTTGTTTCTGTAAAGGAAGCCTAAGTTTATTTTCAATTTGGAGATAAGGTTGTCAATATGGAGTTTAAAGGTAAGATTTTCGTCGATTTGGATGCCAAGATATTTATAGGAAGTGACCAATTCAATTTCAGTACCTTGAACAGTTAAAAGACTGGGAGTATTTGGTGGAAGCTGCTTGCCGTTTGAAAATAGCATGACTTTTGATTTATCTGCATTTAGCACCAATTTGAGTTCTGTTAGGCGAGACTGTATAATTTCAAAAGCCGACTGTAACTGTTCAAAACATTGAAATACAGATGGAGATGTACAATACATGACCATGTCATCGGCATAGAAATGAGATATGTATTTGGCAGATTATCACAGAGACTGTTTACATATAAAGTGAAAAGCAAGGGCCCTAATATGGAACCTTGAGGCACGCCCTTTAAGACAGGAAGAAAGGAAGAAGAGATCCTGAAACCTGAACACACTGTGTTCTGCCTGACAGGTAGTTAGTGAACCATGTTATGGCCTGGCTGGATAACCCAATCTTACGGAGCCTGTGAGTGAGGATGGCATGATCAACTGTGTCAAAAGCCTTTGACAGGTCGATAAAAAGGGCTGCACAAAACTCCCGAGAATCAAGTGCTACAATTATATCGTTTACCACTTTTATGGCTGCAGTGGTCGTACTATGCTTTTTCCGAAAACCTGATTGATGGTGACACGTCTGAGATCATTGTTGCTTGTTAATCACCTCAAGGTGATTATCAAACAACAATAACCCACGACATGGACATTATCGCGCCTATTACACGGCTTAAAACATTAATGAATAAAACAGTTGTCGAGGGTTGTACGAGTTGTACGAGGCAAACGGGACATCTTTGGGAACTTTTGCATTGGCGCTTCTGTCACTTCTACCGACGTGTGTTTGTAGCCGCAGCTTGAAG
>OMPJ01045696.1:2874-16911 GCA_900312935.1 Carapus acus | reverse complement strand
CGGAGAGAGAGAGAGAATCGTTCCCCAATTCTCTCTCACAAAGTGGAATCTGTGTGTAACGCGATGTGTGTCACACACTGTTCTCCTGCAGGGAACCTTCACAAGCCCCCTGTAATCAACACCACACACACACTCACACACGCACACACACTCACACACCAAACGCTGCCAGTCTTGGCACCAGCCTGGTGCATCTATTAAAGTTAACATCCCCCCGCTGACACCAGGCTCAACATCTCATACACAGTCTCACTCTCTCACACATACACACACGAGCTGGTCAGTCCGAGTGTGTGTGGATGTGTGTGTGTGTGTGGGCGACACAACATGATCCACCGCAGCGGGCGGCAAAATATTCGGTGTACACTTTCCAAAAAGGACAAAAGCAGCAGCGGCTTCATAAACAGATCGACTTTGTAAACAGCAACAAACTTGGTTGGGATGTTGTGATTGTTTGTGTTTGTGTGTGTGTGTGTGTGTTTCTGTGTGTGTAAGCTTTGCCAAGACACACCAAAAGTCAAACATACCTGGTGGACAGGCGCACTCGTGTCCAACGTCTCTGGCTGTCCTCACTTTCGGCATCAGCATCCCCATTTTCTGCACACACACACGAGCACACACACGTAAACATACTCAGCACGCACACACGTGGAGGGGAAATGCTGAGCTAAGCAAATTACGATGCTACGCAGGTATTTAGTTTCAGCAGAACAGTTTTAATAAGACAACGGGTTTCATTTGGTGTTGTGTGTGTGTGTCAGTGTGTGTCAGTCTGTATCAGCGTGTGTGGGAGCGATTCGGCGCCCGAAACTATGGTGGCATGAAATGAAAACAATGCGAGCAGCTGCGTTTGGAGCTGTAAATTCCGATCAGTCACCGAGTTTGTCAAACAAACGCTCCAAGTTTCTCGATCTGGCGGGATAAAAGCGAGCGTGTGTGTGTGTTTAATCAAGATTCGCGCTGCTCACTGGGCAGCCAGCTGCCCGTCCAGCTGATCCGCGAAGCGTTGAAGTGTTAAAATGAGACTTTTCGGGTTACAAAAGCCGAAATGGGAACAAGTGCTGGCGCTGGTGAGGCTGCGCACACGTGTTTTGGGGCCGTGACACACACTTTACGCACGCCAGACGGCGCGTTAGCGCAGCGTTTGCTTGGTGAAAAACACGGATCAATCAGAATCAGATGTGCGCTGTGAAGCCAGGAGTGTGTATGTGTGTGAGAAAGTGTGCGTGTGTGAGTTCTACGCACCTCTTCCACCGCTTTCCCGATCGAGGCGCTGAGCTCCGGGATTAGGGTTCCATCCTCCCGCAGAAAGCCTCCTCCGTGCCCAGAAGCTTTCTCCATCTCCATCTGCAGGCGGTTCTCCAGCATGAGGGTCTTGAAGCTCATCAGGAGACACATCGCGATGGAGGACAGGGACAGGAGCAGGCACACGGCCACCGGGACTCCCGGCAGCCAGCGCGGGACGGACGGCTTGGACGCGCACTGGCACGCCGGCTTCCCATTCGCGATCGATTCGCCGCATGAATCCATGCCGAGATCCCCGGTGAGGAGCGTGGAGATGATCGGCGGGGAAAACAAAATAAGAGAAAAAAAAATTTAAAAAGAGGAGAGGAGTCGGAGCTGCGGTGTGGAGGAAGCTAGGCGGCGCTCATAGCGCGATAAACGCCGGCTTAAATTAGTCTTCCCCAAGCGCAGATGGAAGCGATCTGGACGCAGAGAGCACAGGAGAAGTCCTGACGCGCGGGTCGCGTGTGTGTATATGTGTGAGGGAGAGAGAGAGTCTGTGAGTGTGTGTGTCAGTGAGAGAGAGAGGGAGAGAGAACCTCCTGCGAGTCTTAATTGTTTGTCTCCCACTGGAAGTTTGCGCGTTGCGCGGGTGGAGATGATGCGCCGCCCCGCGAACCACGTGGGGAGGCGGACGAGTCTGTGGGAGGTGAGAAGGTCGGGAGAACCTGGACGGGGTGTGTCACACACTCACACACACACAACACGACAATACATGTGTGGTGCGTCACAAAAAAGCGACGATATCGCCTTTTCACTTTCAAATCCCGATTTGGAGCTCTAACGATACTCATAATTAGTTTAAACTAAATAAAGTTATCTTTTTGTGGCGCTGCACAAATTCGCCGTTTGCTGATTCACTTGCTGTGTAATTGAAGCTAGTCACTGCCACCCAGCGGCCAAAGCGGTCACTGCACCATCCGCACAACATCTGCCAAGTGAGCCGATACCAATTTGGACTCTAGTCAAGTTTATTGTGAAAACAATAGTACATTAATCCAGCAAAAGTTACAAACCCATGGAGCGAATATGTACAAGTCTTTCTGCCCGCTTAGACAAGAATAATGCTGAATAAATTAACAGTGCGACTGAGATGTGAATTAAACTTTCGACTAAACCTCTTTCATAATGCCAACAAAAAAAAAAAAAAAAAAAGAAAAGCGGACAGCTCCCAAATTATGATTCAAAACAGGTTTCCAGGCATGAAAACAATCACTGGTAGCAGTGGCAAATTAGCGATAAATAAGCTAAGGGTGGGGAGAGTGTGTGTGTGTGTGTGGGGGGGCAGTGTGTGTGTGTGTGGGTGGGGGCAGTCAGGTCCATTTACATCCTCGTAAAGCAAGAGACAGGTGAGAGGACAGAGGGCCAGAGGACATGGGACAGGACAGAGCAAGGCAGTGGACTGATGCAGTCGGTAATAGCGTAGCTCTCCCGGAGAGACGGGCCATAATGGCGGCCTGGCTTTGAGGTTGTAGGGGTCAGAGGTCAGGATCTTCACTACTTCATTCTTTTTTGCTGCGGCTGCTGCGGCTGCTACTGCTGCTGCTGCTGGTGGTGCTGCTGCTGCTGCCGGTCTTGCGGTAGCAGGAGAAGAAGGAGTGATGGAGGGCCTGATCCAGGCTGATGCGCTTGGTGGGCTCGAACTCCATCATCTTCTCGATGAGGTCGAATAGCTGTTTGTGCTCCTCGCTCTCTGATATCATGTAATTCTGACGGACACACACGGGACAGAGTCAGCATTGGGTTATCACATATTTTAGCGTAGAAGAGGAAAGAAAGGGGGGGAAAAAACCCATTCTAACCAGATGAGAAGACTGACGGCTGTTTTGACATTAATAAAGCTTTCCATGTGTGTTTTCAGTAACCCAGTTGTCAAAGTGATTTCCAACACTTGGCTGTCCCTCTCCATCATCTCACCTTCAGAGGCTTCAGATGCTTCCTGACGTATCTGCCGGCAGAGCTGTGCACGTCCCAGTCCAGCTTGCAGCGGTGAATGTATCGCCGTTTCCTATACGGGAGAGGACAATCATTCAGTGCGTGAGGAAACATACACTCGATATTCACATGATTAAATAAATGTAAACTGTATAATACCAGATCTTTCCAATCACAATAACAACACTCCGGTCAATCCTTCCCACTACATCATCGCTGCTACTATCTATACAGTCTATTTTTACTATATTATATATATTGTCTGTATGTATCTCTTCAGTACATAGATTTGTCCGTTTTGCTTTCCTTTTTTTTTATTTTATTTTTATAAATATTTTTTTCTATATTTATATTTTTATTTTTTGCACCAGAACTCAGAAACTTAATTTCACTGCACGTCACAAATTACAGTAATGATAATAAAACATTGCAAATTCCTGATGATTCACATGATTCTATCGGATCCGGATCAGGAATCTTAATTGTCATTACAAAAACACATATTGTGTAACAAAATTACGAATTAAAAAATTTTGTGGATTAAAATCATCCACATGAAAACAATAGCGGCAGTAACAGCAATGCTATTGCTATACCGGTACTGCTGCTACTGCTATCATGTGGAGCTACTTAGCGTATTTACGTAGTGACAATAAATGACTCTCTTGTATTGTATTCTATATTTGGGCCCGTGTGTGTACCTTGTTTTCTGCAGGAGGTGTACGGGGATGGGGCCCAGGACTCTCTCCATCATTGCCAGGTGTTCTTTACTGTCGTGAGTCTGCGGAGGTAAAAAAAGAAAAGCCATTTGGTCACTCGCTGTGGCAAATGTGAGAAATATTAAATGTCGTGCTTTCCTCCTTCCACCTGCCTGAAAGAGCGTGGATCCAAGGTAGTACTCGATGAGAATGCAACCCACGCTCCAGACATCACAGGAATGGTCCCAGCCCAGATCTGAAACAGGCATATTGGTTACACAACAAACCACCACCACATGCCGTTTGAAGCCTCCAGATTCGGAACACGTGCTCACCTAGAATGACCTCGGGGGCGCGGTAGTGCCGTGTGGACACCACTGAGGTGTGGTGCTCGTGTTCGTACGTGGCGTTGCCAAAGTCCACGATTTTCACGTCTGGGTTCCTCAGCGTTCGCTCGTCTCGTTTCTGAGGCCGGGAAGAGATTTTCACACAAAAATAAGTGACCACAAAATAAAAAAAGAGAGTGTCTACGATTTATCTGGTGCAGAGGAAGCCCCAAAATAATCTGGGGACATTACCTGTTGGGGATTATACTCCAGATCGTAATCCGAGTCGATGAAGAGGATGTTCTCTGGCTTCAGATCCGTGTGAGTCAACTTGTTTTTATGTAGGACTGTAAAAAAGAGCAAATTGATAAAAGCCACATGCGCACATTCGTAACAGGCAGCTTCTGACAACTCTGGGCTCCTACACACACGTGTGTCTGCGAGTGTGTGCGTGTGTGCGCGCATTACTCACATCGCACAGCTCGGATGATCTGGTATGCCATGTGCCTAATGTGTTCTATGGGGAAAGGCTGGAAGTTGTTCTCCTTCAGAAAGTCGTACGTGCTGAGGCCGAGCAGCTCAAAGGCTATGCAAACATGGCCGTGGTAGTCAAACCAGTCCAGCATGTGAACACAGGCACTGTTGGGCAAGACGGGGGAAAATAAATTGGTATGATTTCTTGCAGGGGGAGTGGGGAGGGGGACAAAGAGCTTTTCACATTTTGTATTCGCGTCGCAAAACTTACAATCTCATATCACCGTCCAGCATCCTCAACCGATCTAGCACCTCTACCTCAGACATCGCTGCCTCGCGGTAGCGGTCTATGTTTTTAATGATCTTCAGAGCCACTCGAGCTCCGTTACTGGGGACAGAAGACAATTTCGACACAAGTGTTATTAAAAGTGCACATGCGCTTTTATGAAAAACGCGCACAATGGGAGCCAGATGAGGTTCTCCTCTTCGCACTTACTTTTCGTGATCAATGCATTCTGCCACCCTTCCAAAGGCACCCTCTCCTAAAGTACACACAATCTCGTCTACAGGAAACAAAGAGCAGAAGTTAGGACCGCAACACTGACACGTGGAAACTCTGCCCACAGGCTGGCAGCTGATGTAACACAATGTTCTGGTGCTAAGCTACATTTAAGGTATCTGATATGAGCACTGGCATGTAAGGCTAGGCTACATATATTACACTCATGATACTAGCTTATCAATAAAAAACTGTTAATTAAGACTAGTGGCGCTTACTGTCAAAAACTAGATGTTGGAAATGAAAAACAGTCCAGACAGAGAGAGAGAGAGACAAGAGACAGAGAACAACAGGGAAAAAAAAGGTATATATTCTATACATCTCGCTTTCAGCATGTCTCCACTGTGATAGATGAGGTGACCCTCGTCATCATCCATAACACTCCTGGATCTTTTCCTGCTCCTTCGTTGGTGGCTCCTCCTCTGCACGGGCACGTCCGCAATCCGCCATCACATCATTAACCCATCATCAGTCAGCACCAGGCCACCACAATGCGACACCATCGTCATTCATTCAACCAGGCCAAGGGGGGGGCGTGAGGGGGGTGGATAGATTCGGCCCATTCAGTAACACCGCCAGGCGAACGGACGGACGGAGCAGCAAATTCAAATTCAGCCCCGTCAGAGAGAGGCAATTGGGCGCCAGCCACCACATAGTGTGTGTTACAGAAGAAAAACAACATGGCAACAAGATTTTCAGATGAGACGTTCTCAAAGTAGAACAGACAAAACTGAAGCAGTTCACAATCTTTCTACATGGCATTTGTTTGTCTTCCAACATCGTTAACCATCACATCCCAGAATGGATTTCAACATAAACAGTACTTCCACTTTTCTTACAATAGTCTATACAACTCACTTTCCTGTAGATCTTGAAATCCTACACAGCCTAGTTGTCACTGTAGATAATAAACTAGAACTAATCAGAGATAAACTAATCAGACATAGGGAGACAAAGGCATTGCGCATTGGCTGGACACTGCTGCTAATGACCCTGTTTGATTTTGATGGTACAAAAAGAGAGATAAACCAGGAAAGAGAGGCTCTCGTACCGAGTAGGACCTGTGGCGAGAGTGGGTGCGTTTGCGCCTTCTGTCTCTGTGCCTACGGCTACTTCTCCTGCTCCGACCGCTTTGCCCGGACGACTTGCTGTAGTGGTGCCAGTCGCGGTCTCTGTCCCTGTAAGCCGCATCGCGACTGTCGTCGTCACAGGCTACGTCCACGCTGGAGCATCGGCCCAGCCCATCCCGAGAGCCCAGCCTGTAGTTCAGGCTGCGAGTCTCTAGGTAGTGGCTGTAGGAAGAGAAAAGGGGGAAAAAGGTCAGCCAAAGAACGTCGTCTTCTCTTCTCTCCCATCGAGAAATGAGGACTAGACATACCGTCGGGGACGTTGCCCCGTTTCGATGACACAGTATCCGGGAGCCTCTTATGTAATTAGCGACATGCTACTTTGCAGTCACCGCACACCGACATATCAAAGTCAATGATACGGCAGTTAAGAAAAGATTTACGATCGAGATCAACATCAGCAAAACAAGGACCACAATGACAATGGCACATTTCCAATTTCTAAACCGTTGGCAATAGGAACACAGGTACATTTACATTTGTGAAACAGAAGCTATTTGTTTTTGTCAGTTAGTAGCCAGTTGTTGATTTCTACATGGAATATATCATCTGATATTATATATTTGAGCAGTCAAAAGATGTTTACAAGCGGCACCATTGCAGCCCAAGTCTTCGAATGAATCTGATACGTTTGTCACAAAGCCCTAGTTTCGTGGAGGCATCCAAATGCACATCATGTTAGCTCGTTAGCCTTTCTGCATTCTTCTCAGACCCCCCATAGGGCATCCACTCATCACGCCAGCACCCAAGGGTCTAAAAGAGACCTGGAAACTCCTTGAACCCTCGCACCATGGCGGTGTCAGTTATCTCCTGAGATGAAATCTGCCCCTCTGCAGTATTAAAATTAGCATTGCCATTTCCGTCAACAAAACAAGGAAAACACTTAAATTTTCCCCAAACGCTGCACCAGCTGGGCTGGAAATTATAGTGAGCGACACACCAAAAAGGCAGCAAGCCTTCAATGTACTGTTTGCCTCTGAAATTCTTATCAAAACAAATATATTACAATTCATGTTAGAAATAGATTTGTGAAGGGAATAAGAGACATTGAGGTGCTCTACATACCAAATGTGCTGGCAAGCTCAACTATATCATAATAACAAAATGGGAAGCATCTCATATTGCTACCTTGATCAAAACAGACTAGACTGCTTTAACTGAATTACTTTTTAGGTCTTTCTATGGTTTTTCAGCATCTAATTGAACAATGTGTTTGGGCATCTTTGATTCCCATTCTATATTCTCCATACTGCCTAACATGTTTTCAGAATGCTGTCAGAGACAGTGTCATAGTGACAATAAAGAATTCATAGTGATACCGGATGGTGATGTAGGATGCAAAGTGACAAATAAGGATTCAATTCTTCTCTTTCTAACAACAAATAGGACTCTAGATTCTGAGAAAAACTTAATTAGATTGAGTATACGCTGAATTAACATGACATTGCCACCAATATGACACTTAACTATAATATATCAATTGACATCATAATTTTAAATTACAATGAGGGTAAGTAAACTACCTCCTTAAGGGCCCCAGAGATTCAAATACAATAATCAGATGACAAAGCTGTAACACTAAACTTTTTTTTAAGTTCCAAACAATGCAAGAGTTGAGAAATGTACTTTAGTTGTGCTTTCATAGGGCACGTTTCGGCCTACTCACCCTTCATATGTCCGGTTGTGACGTAGCTGTCTCCGGGACTTATTTTCTCTCTCGCTGCTGTGGGAGTCCCTCCTCTTCCTCTTGGGGCCCTCCAGCCTCTCCTCCCAGCTGTACTCGTCCAGCCACACGGCCGGAGAGCGCATTCGTTTACACTGGCGCATCTGCAACATCGCATACAAATACTACATTTACAATATTGGAGTAGCGGAATGCGGCATGCAACTAGCTTAACTGCACGATTAGCTGCTTGGGACGTACGTCCTGTTTCCGCATTTCGTGCTTTGTAAGCGGGACTCCGCCAAAAAAAATGTCCCAGTAGCAACAAATAAACGCAATATTCCCCCATTATTTACACTTTAGAGATAAGTTGACCAACTGAGACACGCACTGCACGGCCAGACATCGAATTGTACACACACAATCCAGGCGATAAACGGATAGTAGAAGCGATTACGTAACAACACATATGGCAATGTGCTGAGACGCGCAAATCGAGGCAGGGCCAATTATCATGGCGAACATAAACGTGGAGGTGCGATTTAGTTGAATTATATAGTATTTCCATTAGTAAAACACTAATCGAAGCATTCACGGGGCGTCAGCGACAAAGTCTAGGAAATCTCGGCCTGCTGCGTGTGCTCGCGGCTGGGGCCTGTGCGGGGGTTTCGCCTGACTACATGCACCGACATTGGCCTCTTGAAATGATGCGACGATCACCTACGGTTCTAAGTCGGATTAAAGTAAAAATGATGCCACGTTGAAACAAATAACATCATAACCACTAACCATCTCCCATCGAACCGATTACATCACAATAGGCGGCCAAGAACATCACTGCTGGCACACCGCCGCCAATGCTAACCAGGCTAAATGTTTAGCTTATTCAGAATAACGAACTAAAATTACATTTGTAGTAATGACAAGTAGATTTTCTCACCTTCTTCACACAGCAATTTACAAGACCGAATAGGATTTGCTGTTTTGTGATAAAAATAAACAATATACAATCAACAAAATAGAACAATTATTTCCGCGACAACAACGTCAAAGATGGCGAACTTTTCTAGAATTCAAGTGAAGGACGGAGATCAACAGCCCAGTGGTAAACACGCCCACTCGATGACGTCACAGAAACCCTGGGTTCGTTCTGTCAGGGAAACGATTCCAACTCCTGCTCGATAACGGTTTTTGGTCAAATAGCTGAACTCATAAATTACAACATGATATGAATTTGCACGAAATTTTATTACTTGTTCTTTGGGATAGTCACCTAATGAGGTGGGTGGGGCTACGGTGCTGAGCAAAGCTGCCTGCAAGAGCAAGTAGTGGGCTTGAATTGCCCAGTACGCTCTGTGCATTGTGGGTATGACATGTCTGCCCCCTGTTCGCCCCTAAACCTGCTTCTGTCACGGTAAACTATGTAATATCGCGTTGCATATCTGCAGCTTTAAAGGAACAATTGTGGGATATATGATTAAAATCGGGGACGTAGTAAGTGACGTTTAAGGAGCCGAGAAAAATGTCGGAGAATAACGACAATGGCGGTGCAAAGACTTTGCACAGAGCGGCGATCATGCAGCTGATGCACTCGAACCTCCAGCGGCTGTCTGGGGTGGATCAGAAGCTTTTCGTGTTCGGGCCCTTATATTTAGCGGGGAGCGCCAGCGTGACAGGCGTGGTGTCGAACTTGCTTCACCGCAGGGCCTTGAACATCACTAAAGCGCTACTCAGCTCCAGCTTGCCAATGGCCGTCGTGCCCTTCATCACCACCTACAGCATGTACAACGTCGCGGTGAGCAAACCGCTCCTGTCCGGGGAGCTCAACTGCCCCTCCTGCGCCCTGATCCGAAGCACCCTGGTCGGGCTGCTGGTCGCCGGCTTGTACCCTGTTCTCTTGGCTCTGCCCGTCAACATCGGCCTGGCGAGCGTGTACCAATCGTCCCCCTTGCCCGAGAAGGGCGCCACCCTGAGCTTCTGCGAGGGCGTGCTGAGGCCGGTGCTGAGGAAGATGGGGCCGCTGCTGGTGCTCCAGGGGGTCTTCGGGACCTTTCTGGGCTACAAACACTTTGAAGGCTACGTCAAACTGATCGCGAAATAAGTGTTTAGAGCTGGAAATCTAAACGCTGGCCAGAAGATCAGGGATTGAGGACGTTCAAACACATTTGTTTGTGTTTGGGGAGTTCACTTTTTTGTAATTAAACATTGTGATTGAGTACGATTATGAAGATTTTTACTTCAATTGCCTCACATCACTTCTACACACCTTATGTATCAATATTCTTAATCGACAAATGGCAAAAACTGCGTCATAACATCATCCAACCTTTGCTGGATCTGTAACACCAATATTACTACACTCCTGACAAAGCCACTCTTAGACAGAACCATGTTTTGATTCATCTAAAACTGCAGTTGCAAAGTTATGTTGCGCCTTCTCCTGTGGTGAGCCAATCAGGAAAGCACAGCTGACAGAAATCCCTCCGGTGGGAAATGAGGTGGCGGCCAGGAGAAAGCAAGGGCGAAAATACGCAATAAAATCCCATAATATTAGCAAAAAAGGGTTAGGCCTGACTCAGTCTGTGAGCAAAACTTCATGCAGGAGTCTAGGGTGCGTGTGTGCTACTTTTAAGGGGCTCAGTTTTCAGGAATTAGGAATGTTTTATTGTCATTACAGCAATTTTTAAAAAAATCTCTTCACTTTTGGTGGTAGATTTGTAGGCTTTGTGCCCCATTGAACAGCTAAACTCAGCATCTGGCGTGTTTCAAACACATGGTGCTGTTGACATCATATGAATCTCATACTGATGTTTTGTACATTTCACCACCTTCTCTTCAGCCTGCCTGACACCACCCACCACAGACCCAGCGTGTGTGTATGTGAGTGTGTGTCTGTGTGTGTGTGGTGAGCAAATCCATAGCAGTCTTTAGGGCTGTTTGAACGAATTAGCATTCATTTGAGCAAAGTCTTACCAGACCTGAGAGCGAACGTCCCGCGTCCAGCATTCCACCAGCGATGGTTGCTTCTTCTCACGGGTGACACACACGGTTCACTTGGGGAATTTGATTGTTTCTCATTTCATTCATGATGTCATGATGGACGGCTGCCCATCAAGACAACACCCATACACAAGTTATGATGTCATGATGGGAATGTGAAAGTCGATTCCTCGAATGAACTTCTTTCTGGATGACCCAGATTTTTTTTCTGCCTAACCCTGCCAATCACAAATAATTCCCAGAGTCCCAGCTAACACGCAATTTAACTTTACGTGAAGCAAAAAGTAACCTGTCACGATGAGCAAGTCATTATTTACTTTTACTCAAGGGTTTTTAAGGACTTGAATCAGAAAATCTGCTGTGACGTTGGCAGCCAGATGGTCACATTTAAATAACGGAATAAAGATCATTCGGCCCCCGAAGCAAAAGCACTTAACACAACCCGAGCCTGAGTATTGCACATAGAGAGGCGTGCGTCTGGTTAAGCAAATACCAGGCAGCTGGCAGGTCTTCCAGCCTGAGCACGACTGTCATTGAAAACACCTGTTCACCATGGGCAATGTTTTATTAAAACGTCATCACCTTGAGCAGGAGGTCTGACATCACATCTCCGGGTTTCTACAGTCTGAACATATTGTTTGGGGGGGGAATGCGATACAGGAAGTTTATCAGTAACAAATGAGGAGGGAGGGTCAACAGCCGGGCGCGTTTACCGAGAAAGAGAGAGAGAGAGAAAGGGAGGTGCTTCGAAAGAGGAAACACTGACATCAATTAATTATAGCAAACTCAATAAGTACAGTCCCTTTCCCATAATCCGCCTCTCCCCGACCGCCCAACACAACCACGACAGAACTGCGGAAACAAAACAAAGCTCATCACCAGTCCCACAAAACAGTGAGCCGCATGTTTACAGTCAGCGAGTCAGAGACACCTGAATCGCCATGGCAACTAGAGCATCATCATATGGCATGAGGCCCTGAGAACCTTCTTGATCGGACCAAGCCGGTGCTCACGTCTGTTGGAACGCACAGTGATAGCATCACCGCAGTGTGTGTGCGTGTGTGCGTGTGTGTATGTGTGTGTGTGTGTGTTTCAGCAGCGGTCTTTGAAGTTGATTCTCGTAATGCCCCATCGAAAAAAAACACCATAATAAAGACAAAAACAAAAACTGCCTGTCGCCTTGGCGCGCTGTTTGACTTCATATCCATTAAGAGAGAGGGGGTGGAATTAGAAAGTATGCATCTGTCGGCACAGAAAACCTCCATAAATATATTACGACAACTGAATGTCAGTCATGAGAGAACTTCCTGGAGAGCAGGAAGATGTGGTGGGAAACACCACCTGTACACGTCCTCCACCCGGCCTGGCCTGGCCCGGCTCCACCCGGCCCGGCTCCACCCGGCCCGGCTCCCGCTGTGGTACTGGTTACATGAATGGCACGACGCTATTTAAACCGGGTGTTCATCACCGCCTATCTTAACTCAAATAAAATAAAATAAATAAAACAAAACAATGACAGATGACCCACATTTGGCTTCCTATGGGGTTCTCATGCAGGACGACACACATCCATACTTACACTCACGCACAGACTGAGAAATAGTCAAGAAATTATATAACACGAGATAAATTAGATAATTAAATGAGAATATGTCTTGTAGATACAGTCGCGTTTCTGTCTGCAGACCCGAAAAAGTCCAACAGCTGATGCGGGCTAGCCAGCGCCCATCGAAGCGGCTTTTCGTCTTAGTTGGGTGGGAAGGGAGGAGAGAGGGATGGAGAGAACGTGACGGCAAATACAAAAACAGTAGCATCAGTAGCAATGTTGTTTTAGAGAGTGGCTTTCCCTGTAACTGCGGTAAACATCTGTTCACAGAGTAAACACACACACCGACACAGAGGACAGGCCGCGACCGCTCTCACCCACGCTGCGCTGAAAAATTAGTAAATATACTGCGAAGGCATGGAGCTCCCGCTTCTGTAACTTCTCTCTTTTTTTTAAACGAGGCTTGTCTTTTTGTTGTTGTTTTTTTTTCACTTTTTTCACTCTTGTTTCGATGAATCCTGTTCACCGTGGCGTCGCCCTTGTTGCGTCTTCATAGAAAAACACACCTAAGTACCAGCTTGGCTCCTTCAAAGTTCTTTTTTTTTTAGTTTTTTTGTTTTTTTCTTTAGTGCAACAGGATCACACGCTCTGCTAGCTCGCTTCCTCGCTCATGTCTTCCCCAAAACGTTGGACCTGGAGACAGGGAGGACGGACATGATTCTCACTCGAGCGGAGGAAGAGGAGGATTGTTGATGTTTGACAATCTGTGTATCGTTCATTCTTTCTATTTTCAACTGCCAATCAAAAAAAAAAGAAAGAAAGAAAGAAAAAGTGACTGGTTATTCTATTTTTTCTAATCAAACTCAAAAATCCACATTTTACCTGATCTTTCATAATTCAATTTTAGGGTCAATAAAAATACAAAATGGAAAAATGGGGATTCAGGAATGAATTTGTATTTTATTTTTATCTAATTGGTCTCGTTCACGTGACCCAGAATTGGTGTGTTACACTAGTTTGCTAGCATCCACCGCCACCGTCTATCCATCATGGCGGCGCTGGAACCACACACTACTTTTATCAAGAAAAAAGAACAAAAAATACACAGACTCCTGATTCCCGTTTTTCCATTTCATATTTTTGATCCGAGCCTACAATTGAATTATAGGGAACCAGGCATATTTTGGATTTTTTTGTTTGATTAGAGAACAAATAACAAAATAAGCAGTCACTTTTTCAATTTTTTAGTTTGGATTGGCAACTGAAAATAGAGAGACCGAATAATACACAGATTTTTGACAAATAACGTTTCTTGTTTCTCCCTCACCTGAGTGCTTTCCATCTGTCCTTCTCGACCTGGTTCTCTGGACTCTCGCTCTCGTAGGAGGCGAGGTAGAGGCCTGAGGAGACAGACGAAGGGGGGGG